>JBCJKH010063713.1:0-18619 GCA_039877255.1 Loriculus beryllinus
ATTCATCAGGAACTGAATTCAAAGGAAATGGGAATCCAATGGTGATTCAGCAATAACTGAATTTTAAATCATCTGTTAATTCACAATGATTTGAAGATAATGTAAAGGATAATTTAATCTACTTTATGGAAGGTTTTAGTTAGAACTTCCAGTGCCAGGCTGGAAGGACTACTAACTTGTGTAGACAACTGGGTGAGGAATCATTAGGACAGGATGCTTTTTAAGAACAGATTAGACAAATATCAGACAGGAATTTATACCAAATGCTTTCAAATAAAGACAAATAATTATTACAATCATTCAAAGATCAAATAATGAATCAGCCCTCACCTGGCACATTTTACACAAGTTTGGTAATGTAGGTTCATGGAATATGTGTGAAAAAGACCTACGGGGAAGATTCATACTGTGAATAGAACATTTCTTTTAAGACAGGACAGGTTGTCCTGTGTTCAGCAGGACCCCATCCCTTTGGAAATGGGAAAGGAAGGAGTGAGGAAAAGGAAAAAGGAAGGGAGTGAGCGAACAGCTGCGTGGTTCTGTGTTACCAGCTGATCTTAAACCATGACACAGGTATTCATCTTTCTGAATGGAGAAGAGAGAGTTTAGGGGGAATCTTAGCAATGTGTATAAATATTTAAAAGGAGGGAGTAATAAGATGGAGTCAGGCTGTTTTCAATGATGTTCAGTAACAGGATAAGCGGCAACAGGCAAGAGGCAATAGGCATAAACTGAAACACAGAAGTGCCATCTGAAGATAAGGAAACACTTTTTTACTGCGTGGATGACTGAGTACTAGCACAGAGAACTTGAGGAGCATCCATCCTTGGAGATACTAAAAAGCTATCTGGATGTGATCCTGGGTAGGTCTACATGGCCCTGTTTGAGGAGACAGCTTGGAGAAGATGACCTCCAGAGGCCTCTTCCAACCCCAACCATTCTGTGATTCTGTGATACATATCTAGGATAAAAAGATTTAAATTAAAGTATTAAATATGAATATTATTATAAGGTCAAGCAGATGGTTGTAAGAAAATGAAGACTGAAAACAGTTGTCAAGAACAAAAAAAGTTAAGTTCTGAAATGATCTTCCAGACTGGGCATTGTAAGCAAACAATCTGCATAAATTTAAAACAGAGTTTAACAAGTTTAGGAAAGAAACTATATTAAAAAGGAGTATTCTTTGGATTAGAAATTAAGATATCCAATATATCATCAAAGGAATCTGTTGGGTTTAGCCCTACGTACCGTGCATTAAACCATGATTTGGGATTTTTACTAATCATGTATAGAGGTCAGAAAATACTTTATTTCCCCTACATAGTTTTTCTTGTATCTCACACCTTTTTCTGACATCTTCACAGAAGTTTTCACAGATGAAAAAAGAATATATAGACAGGTGTATGACTATTTCTGATAGCATTTACATTTCTGAAGTCTCTAATTTTCTCTCCTATTAATATACTCAAGTTAAAATATATAATAAATGTGGGGTAAATTTTTGTCTTCCGGACAAGATTGACAGGGTACAATAGACTATTTTGATTCCATGATTCTATAATCTATTGTGTATTGCTGGATACGGTTTACTTTAGGACCAAGACTGCTCAGGATTCTTTCACATCTTTCTGGCATTTTACAGTTTGCTCTTGAACTATAGTTCCTAATATTGCTAAAGGATCATAGGTAGAATTTGATGGTCTGCAAAATATCACATAGCTATGAACAACATAATGAACATTTAGTTTGTGTTGGCTCCAATGATAAAGTCCAGTGACAGCCCTTTTCCCTCCCAGTCTTATCTTCCATGGAACAGCTGCCACTTCAGTTATGAGGAGTGGACTACATGGCCTCTCTTAATCATCTCCAGGCTTTAGTTTCTATGACTTCTAAGGACACACAAGAAATCCAGCATAGCCAAATTTGGTCTTTATTTAAAAAGTCCTGCTTTGTGCTCTTCTCTTACATTTCCTTGACCATTAAAGACCTGTAGCAATCCTTCATTACTATAATACTAAGGCTTACACTAAATGGGAGGTATTCGTTAAAAAAGAAGTATCTGTGTCCAGTCTTAAAACTCATATACAAGTTTCTGTTGTACCAGACCCTACTGACGTTACAGCGCCCACACTATCTTTATTTCTTCCTCATAAAGACTACACAGCTTATAGTAGGAAAAAGAAAAAAAAGGTACAAAATACAGTTATGTCTAGGTAAGTGAAATATTGAGCAATCAACATTAAAATGTTGCAATATAGTTTTACCTCTCAACTCTACTACTGTAAAGAGTACTTGATTCATCCACAAGTGTTATTCAGTTAATTAATTTTAAAATAATGTTTTTAACTACCAGATTTAGCTGTATGTGCCAGAAGGTTGTTTTATAATCAGATTACAGCGACCATACTGACTCTTGTATTTGTATAAATTTCCTGATTTTGGGTAACACAAAACTTGCTTTGTGTTCTGAAGTACCAAAGTACAGTACTCTATTTTAAATGAGATCTGTGTCATATAATCATTAAATATAAGCCTCTAATGTTATCCAGGAAGTCTCACAGTTAAGTGCTCAACACAATGTCTGCAAAATGCTATCATCTACTAAATATAAAGCCAATATTGACTTACAGCTCATTGAGCTCATTGGTATTTGTCCATGGGTCATTGACAGTAAAACAATTTACAACTACTATGATTGTGTTTGGATACGTATTTATATCTAACAGTTTATTGTTACAATTACATGGAAGATTTGAAATTATACTGACTTTTAAGCAGCCCTTTTTAGGGAAATTAATTTAAAAATAAAGTGGCAGCCTCACTGGAATCTTACAACAGGAATCTGGTATCCCACACTTCACTGATCCACAAAAGATGAAATCCATCTTTTAATCAATACTATATTTATTGACTAAACAAAGCTTAAAACTGAATGAACAGCTGTTGAAAATGGTGAATGATGGAGCACATTTTATGGGGCAAGCCTCACATATGCCTTAAAGCGGCCCCACAGAATCCTAAAGTCTACTGGTTCTCAGTGTTTTTTAAAAGCCCTTTTATAAGCCAAATTAATGCACTGGAATAGGAGGATTTGTATGTGCATCAGTGCTATATTTCTAGTTTCAAAAGATGTCTGTGTAAAAAAAGCCTTTAAAATTTTAGTCATTTGATAGGATTTTGTATCACCACATAAAGTAAAGCTATTAGTTACCATACAATTACATACAAAACTTACCCCTAACTTCAATAAGGTACAGAAACAGACAAAGACTATCTTCAAAGACTAATTCAGATAAAGTGTAATAGCCTTAGGAAGTGAAAATCACTTAGGTGTGTAGAAAGAAATTATAAGGTTATCTCAACTGTGAAAATAGTTTTTTTCTTCAGTTTCACCATCTATTTTTATGAATCAACAATGATCTGCTTTCCTGATACAGGTAAGTCTAGTTCATCAACTGACAAACCACAGCCTAAAAAGTACTTTAATCTCAAAAGCTGTCTTTTCAAACTTTGGAGGGCTAACAAAAGATAAAACTCTATCAGTGAGAAGCCTCACTTTGTTATATTAAAGTGACTCAGTACTAATGGACTGACTCAAATGACTGACTCGGTACAAATGGAATTGGAAGTAGACACTTGCCCATCCAATTTATCTCCACAAAAATGACTGTTATTTACAGAACTGCCTCACAATTCTTACTACAGAATTAAGACAGAGAATTTTGGTGGTTTAAATAAAGACAAAATTACTTTTCCTCTCTCTAGCTGAATAAAATTCTTGGGAAAGGTGTATTTCCTCATAATTAACAAATGTGGGACCAACACATTCAACTCTCCTAAATTTAGTTGCTCCACTTAGACATTTGAAGTAAAATCTCTAGTCTTAGTTGGGATGAATCTAAGTTTGGTAGACATCTTTAGCTATATCTGGAAATAGAAGGCAGATGAGTTTTACTTTCTTCTGTCTGTGCTTGAACAATTTTTATGTGCAAATTTACATAACACATAACACTTCAATATAAATTAAATGCATATATACTACCATGATCTTTTTCACCTCCTTTTCTTGAGTCAAGAAGATCAAGAACAGTTTTCATGCAAATTACATGAAAAACTGTAAAAGCTGAAAATACAGCATATCCTAAACAAAAGCAGTGGTTTTCCATTCATGCAACCATCCATCTTGAATAAAAGTGACAATACAGGTTTTCAAAATTTCAAAGCCTTAAGCTTTCTTCTCACTTGAATTTCCTTGTATGTGCCTCCATTCCAGTTTAAAAGCACAGTCCCATTGTACAGGGACAATAGGCTCTGTATCAGTCAGTCCCACCCAGATGGTTCCATAAAACTAATGCTCTGACTGAATACTGAGCCGTCTTCTCCCTTGTTCATCATTTATTTTCAATACCACACCTGGTTGTTTACAAGCAGATATCTAACTGAGGGGTAGCGCTGCATCATTATTATATCTCCTAGTAGGAAGTTTAAGCACCTCATTAAAGCTGTCTCCCACACTGTGTAGCAGTCCAAAAAAAGGATTATGACCAGCCTCCAAATTTTGTTTTTTTTTTTTTTTAAATAAAAAATCTCGATTTCTTGTTCCTTCTCCCGAGCTTTATAGATGAAAGTAATACCAGCATTCTTCACTGAAGCCCTATTTTCGAAGAATTATTCTTACAGAGAAAATTCTCTTCTAAGCTAAAACTTTCCTCACAGGTTTCCAGTCCAGATATGATATTATTCTTTAAAATCTAAACTATCACTACCTATTAGAAGTGAGACTACTGTTGCTTTCCTTTTAATTCTCAAAATCCATGTATCAGAAGAAGATAGTTGTTTCAACAAACTCTATACATTCGAGTCCTCATTTTGTGTTCTTGCATTTTCAGTAATATATAATCAGTTGTAACAATGATAAGCTGAAATTGGCATAGTGACCAGTAAGAACACATCACTAACCACTAGTTAAGAATTCTTTTCTCTTGTCCTCATATATTGTTTCTTCTGATTTTAATAAATGTTTCGTTGATCAAAAAACAGATAATACATTAGACCAAAACACAATTCCTGCCACTAACAGAATGTCTTTGTTTTATGACTGAGCATATTATGGAATCATTGAATCAACCAGGTTGGAAAAAACCTTTGAGATCATCAAGTCCAACTATTATTACCGTAGGACTGCCAAGACCATCACTAAACCATATCACTGAGTGCCTCATCTACACAGTTTTTGAACACTTCCAGGGATAGTGATTATACCACTTCCCCATTTCAATACCTGATTACCTTCTCTGTGAATCTTTTTTCCTAATATCCAATCTACACCTCCCCTGGTGCAGCTTGATGCTTCTTATCCTATTGCCTGTTACTTGGGAGAAGAGACCAATCTCCACCTCACCACAACCTCCTTTCATGCAGTCGTAGAGAGCAGTAATGTCTCACCTTGAGACTTCCCCAGGCTAAACAACCCCAGTTCCCTCAGCCATTCTTCATCAGACTTGTTCTCCAGACCCTTCACCAACTTTGTTGCACTTCTCTGAACCCTTTCCAGCACCTCAATGTCTCTCATGTAGTGAGGGCCCAAAACTGAACACAGGATTCAAGGTGTGGCCTCAACAGTGCCCAGTACAGGGGATGATCACTGCCCTGGCCCTGCTGGTCACACTGTTGCTGACACAGGCCAGGATGATGTTGGCGTTCTTGGCTGCCTGGGCACAAGTTGGCTCATGTTCAGCGCCAACAATCAGCACTCCCAAGTAGTTTTCTGCTGAGCAGGTTTCCAGCTGCTCTTCCCTAAGGCAGTAGAGTTGCATGGGGTTGTTGTGGCCCAAATGCAGGACCCTGGCACTGAGCCTTCTTGACCCTCATACCATTAGCCACAGCCATATCACCTTTCCCCAAACAACAACTCACCTGCCTTCTCACACAATGTTTTCTCATTCACTTTATTTACTTCAGGGATTGAAGTGTAACATTTACGCTTTATTGTGTATCAGTTGAATGTTCTTGGACTAGACCATAGCGCCCTCACACAAGTAGGTATTTTCTTTTGACTCTATTCATACCACCTGAATCTTTCACAACTCACCAAAGCAATGAATGTTTTCACTGTCTAATACTATAGAAGGATTTTAAAGTCTACTAATTTTCATGGTTCCAGGAATCATCTCATACTACATGATTTGGTCCATTCCTTTAAAAGAGGGAAAAAAGTTACATTAATACTCCATTACAAAAAAGTAAGTTAACTGGAATTATTGCAGCTCCAACTCTACTTGGCATTCAAGTATCAAAGAAAAAGACAGGCATACTGATAAACCATATTCATATTTATACTTTATTTAACAGTGAAAAATTTGGCAACTCAGTTCTTAATATTTGCATATTTAAATGTATGAATGTATTATAAATTGTATTTTTCTCAAGCATGGTAGAATTTCTGCTGTTTGCTCCTACGGAAGTATAAAACACTAATGGCTCATATATTCTGATGCAATTCTATTTGTAATTGATATGGCTCTATAGTGGTTTATATCTTGCTATTCTGGATTTTTTTATTTCAGATATGTAAATATCTTTCAAATAAATTTTCTTTAAGATTATATAAAAAAGAAAATTAGTATTATTACTTCTCAGTTGTAAATTAGATGATGCACACAAAGAGAACTGTGATTGTTTTGAACATATTATAATGTATAAATTGGGTGATATTATCCTGTTTCTAGTCACAGATTTAAAAGTTCAGCACTGGATCACACAATCCTGACTAACAAAAAAGCTGAGATAAGCAATGAACATTTTGTACCTAATAAGTAATTTGAAACACAAGATCATAGAATCATAGAATGAACTAGCTTGGACCTTTAAGATCATCAACCTGTACTCCAGAACTTCAAAGACCACCACTAAACCATAAGGGCCTCATCTATGCAGTTTCTGAACACTTCCAGGGACAGTGATGCCACCGCTTCCCTGGGCAGCCTGTTCCAATGCCTGAGCACCCTTTCAGTGAAAAATTTTTTCTCAATATCCAATCTAAACCTCTCCTGGTGCAGCTTGAGGCCATTACCTCTTGTCCTATCGCTTGATACTTGGGAGAAAAAGCCAACTCCCACCTCATTGCAACCTCCTTTCATGCAGTTGTAGAGACCAGTTAGGTCCTCCCAAGCCTTCTCTTTTCCAGATTAAATACCTCAGTTCCCTCAGCCATTCTTCATAAGACACATTCTCCAGACCCTTCATCAGTTTTGTTGCCCTTTTCTGGACCCTTCCCAGCACCTCAATGTCTCTCTTGTAGTGAGTGGACCAGAACTGAACACAGGATTCAAGGTGCAGCCTTACCAGTGCAGTACAGCGGGATGATCACTGACTTGGCCCTGCTGGCCACACTGTTGCTGACACAGGCCAGGGTGCTGTTGGCGTTCTTGGCTGCCTGGGCACAAGTTGGCTCATGCCTGGGTCGTGTTCCATTGAGCAGCTTACCAGCCACACTTCCTCAAGCCTGTAGCATTGCACGGGGTTCTTGTGAACCAAGTGCAGGACCCAGTGCTTTGCCTTGTTGTAGCATCTCACTGTTCTCCAAATTGCCACCATATTCATGATTTTCTCCGTGTGAAATAACTGACAGTCTCCCTACGACATTGTTCAATGCTATAATTTATCTATTACTTTTCATTTTGAATTTAATATTGTTTGTAATAGGACATAGAACCAGCCCAATGCAATTAAAAGAATTTTAATGGTTAAAATAGTCTAAAGATTTGGGTTTCCTTTTTTAAAAAAAAAAAATCCAGGTAAAAGAAAAGAAGAATTTTGACATATTATCTAAAAAATGTAATACAGTTTACATAACTTATGATAAGTAATGTGGAATTCTTACATTCTGACCTCTTCAAAAATAGGGAACATTCAGTAATGTATTTTATACCTACAGAGATTGACACAAAGTAAAGTGACTCATATGGAAAATGAACTCTAAAAATAGAATTCACACTCACTCCTACTCACTGTATCACAGGGACTTGTGCTAAATAATGCCAATATCTGTCAGCAAGGCTGTTTTAGAGATTATTCAAATGGTAATGATAAATACATTTAATTTATGATAGGCAGCTAACTTTTGAATCATAAATCAACAGAAAAGAAGTGCAGGCATATTTGTACCACAAGAAGGGTACAAGATCCTGTAAAACCATGAAACGGGAGTGTTTTTGCACTGGCTTCAGTGCACAAAAAATATGCATTATGCTAAAATATGGCACTGGAGCATATGAGATAAAAACTTTCTGAGTGTTTCTTAGGACATGTATTTGCACTGGTAGAGTAACTACTGACACAGCAGCCTAACAGCTGAGGTTCCTTTCCTGCATATCCTTTTGATTGTACTTTTTAATTACTGAGGGATTTTATTTGGCTTATATGAGGATATGCACTAACCAAGTACAGTTTTCCAACCTGTTACTAGTTTATTTTCTTAAGTTAGGAATAATTTGCTAAAGTAAGCTTTTAAAACCTCAAATACAGGATATGTGCAAACTCTCCAGCTAGGCTATTTTACAACCTGAAATGATGCCCTGTCTTTTGTAATGTTTCCTTATCATCAGTCTACTCTTTCCTTTGTTCAGTGTTATCCAGCTTTATCCTACAAAATCTCCTGTTCTTTCTACTGTCATGTTTATACTCTTCAATTACATGCCAGTCTTGCTTCATTGATTATGCTGAGGTTTCACAGTGCAGGTGTTGTGATAATATAAAATTGCCACATATTCTGAAAAGCCTCCGTGAATAAGTAACTCCAGGGCACAATAAAAATATTAATGAATTATTTCTAGGTGGTTGGTCAATAAATATCATTGTCATTTTATCAAAAGAGAAGCTAAGACACAGGGTGTCAGATATTTGTTGAGTTCCCTGAACAGAATTTTTCATAACTTTGGATGGTGTGAACAAGATCAGAATTTAGCCTCAGCCTTCAGTTGCTGGCTCAAAGCATTCAGTGACATAGACAAGTTGAGGATACTTATTCTGCAGCTAATTCACAGTCCAATTTACCATGCTGCCATTAAAATGACTCACCAACAAGAAAGAAATTAAAAAGAGTAAGAAGAAATGGAAAAAGGAGACAACAACAAATGTTGGTTTATATTTTCAAAAGTAGCCTTTGTCAGGATATTTATGGACCCTTCCAAAGAAATCTAAGATTTCTAAAATCAAGCATGTGGAGGGGTTTTGTTTGTTCGCTTTCATTTTCTGTTCTTTTATAGTCTTATTGCATTATGGACAGTATAGCAAATGTACTTGAGATTATCTTAAAATAATCTTGAAATATTCATAAATACTTGAGATATTCATAAGTATCTTATGAACTGACTCAAACCAATTAAGGAGAGTAAGTAGCATGCTTAGAGCTACATAACCTGTTTATTTGCTTTTGATCAAGGTTTTGAGATCAAGCACTTCTCCCTAAAACAACAACCAGGTGGCTAGCTGTGTCAAGTCAGTGTAGACTAAAATTATGCATATAGACAATACTGGGAGAGAGCATTAAATTCAAGAATCTCCAGGCTGCTCTTTTAAAAGTAGAATGGAGTTATTAATTTGCCTGCAAAGTAAGGAGTTTCTGTACAATACTGTGTCATTATAACACTTTATAAAACTATTTTGTAGAGTTTAAAAACGAAATTTTATGTGCAAAGAAGTATTGAGGTAAATCAGAAGGGGAGAGAATGAAATAAGCACGATCTTAAGCTATTACTACTATTTTTATTTGCATTACTCTCTCTACTGTTAGTACAGGAGTAACTGCAGAGCCTAACAAATTGTGCTACATTAATATGTTACACTTGCAAAGTATGAGACAAAAATATGTAGAACATTGGTGCACTTTATGTCTGAATTAAAAGCGTCTGCTTGGAAATAAAAGAAAAACAAAGGAAAATACTATTAATGATAAATTAAATCCAGCAATCTTTACCTCCAAGTCCTTATTAAATCAAAATTTTAACCTAATCTGTAAGCAACACACTGGACACGATTACTTTATCATTCTATGAGCCTGACTGATGACTGTTGAAGTCTCTAATGGTGACAGAATTACTATATTATTGAATGATTTCCTCTGAATTAGGGCTGATCCAGGTACATACTGAAATTTTTTTTGCCAGTCTAAACTAGAAGAAAGGCCTTGACAATAACAAAAATTACTTTTCTGGACATTTTTAGCCAGATAGAAACAAGTACTCCTGCACAGAAATTAAAATTCTTTCAATTACACAATTTCCTCTCATTATGAGTCTTTCACTAAGAAAGTCAAGAATAAAGAGCATGGTTTTTCCACTTAATTATATATTTTCTTTTACAATCTCCTGTAATATTAAATAAGTATTATGAAAGACAAGGATTGTTGCCAGAAACCACATAAATTGAGGGTGTACTCAACTGTGATGACTCAGCAGCCCACACATAGTTGTCTAATGCCATTTGAGATGTCTAAGGTACTGTGCCTGGACTTCATGTCCTGGTTTCAAGTCATGTTTATTAGCCTTCCTGATATAACATCTCAAAAGCCACTTAACACTGACATTTCAGTAAATGTATCAATCAATCAAGCTTGCTCTGAGGCCTGTACAAAAATTCCTGGCATGAGTTCTAAGCCAGATGTCATTTGCGTATGTTTAGTAACTTTCCATGGCCTCAGTGGCAAGTAAGTCAAGGGAGGTGATCCTTCATGTCTACTCAACACACACCTGGAGCGCTGGGTCCAGGTGTAGACTTCCCAGTACAAAAGAGACATGAACATACTGGAGTTAGCCCAGTAAAAGACCACAAAGATGATGAAGGAACTGGAGCATCTGTAGTATGGGAACAGGCTGAGTAAGCTGGTACTGTTAGGCCTGGAGAATCATAGAATCATTTAAGTTGGAAAAGACCTTTAAGATAATCAAGTCCAACTATCAACCTAGCACTGCCAAGCCTACCACTAAAACGTGTCACTAAGAGCCACATCTACACATCTTTTAAATACCTTCAGGGATGGTGACTTAACCACTGCCCCAAGCAGCCTGTTCCAGGGATTGGCAACCCTTCCTGTGAAGCACGTTTTCTTAACATCCAATCTAAATCTCCTCTGGCACAATTTGAGGCTGTTGCCTCTTGTCCTATCACTTGAAAAAAAAACCTGGTAAGTATTCATAAACTAAGCCTATCCTTAGAAATGTTTTGAAAATCACAATAGAGCTATTGACTACAGTGATCATAAGTAAAGAAAGTAAAATATGTTTCTAAATGCCTGAGGAAAAATTGCAGTTCAGCTCACCATGAAGCCAGAGCAGCACAATTGACAGTAGATCAGAATTTGGCACCTAGTTTGGGGTTTTTCAACACCCAGCAGCATTTTTTATTTTTATTTTTAATCAACATTCTGATGAAAAATTTGATTAAGGAAAATAATTATTTTGCTTGATTCTTTGCCATCTGAATCTGCCATTTGACAATGGCTCAACATATTCATCACAAGAGGTCAACCATGGGTAATGAAGCAGTTACGAGCTTGCTGGCAACTACTATGCCAGCATTGTTAGTGAAATGTAGTCCAATCCTCTGATTACAGTTGTCTGTATTAGTGCACTGAACTTGTTCAGAGCCTCTGTCTTAGCTGCACCATTGTCATTCTCAATACTACTACAATACTACTACAAATGTTTTTCCTCAAATCAAACTATGAAGCCTTGCTTTGTTCACATGCCAAAAGAAAGCCTTTGCCTCAAAGAGCACATCAATAAGGACAAAGGACAGAATGAAAAATAGTTGATCTACTCATGGAATACTGACACATATTCAGCTTTAACTTCTATCATTTCAGAATCACTTAATCTTTTAATAATCAAAATTGTTTGCAGATAATTTACTCTTATCTTCCTTATTTTAGTTAAATCAGAATTTAATTAAAAGAAACTTTCATTCTGCACAAATATTAAGCAGAGAAAGATTAAGGCAGGAGAAACTTCAGTTAAGTGTTGTAGTTTGAGATGGTCTATGCAATATACAGATTCAGCAATGATCTCTTCTGAGCTGACGACAATACACAAAGGTAACATTTTCATTCCCTAGTCCTACTACTCTTCTGAATGCTGTTTTCTATTGAAACAGTTTTGAGGGACATGTTACTTTTACAGAGACTTTGTAGTCTGATGCTTATGAATCCTATATATGTTACTGTATAATAATATTTACTGATTCTTTTGAACTTCTCCAAAAACTAGGGAGTTTTAAAATGAGATTACAACCTCCTGTATTGTTAGGTGCATTCTTTGAGGAGAAAAGACCATTTGAAAGACAGAGATCATCTGAGAAGGCATCTGAATTACCACTTTTGCTTAAACTTTTGTGATTAAATATTCATTAAGTACTACAATGACTCACACATTCACCAAATATAGTAAAAAAATCACGCTTCCGACTCATTAAAAAGACCAACAAATCATTATCTGATATTTAGTTTATTTTAGAGTTAAGACAAAAATTAATGCTCACTGATATTATTTTCTCATTTTAACACTATGTTCCAGCAACATTCAAAGTCTTTTTTTTTCTTTTTTTTTTTAAAAGAACTAGCAGCTAATCCAGCCCATTGCAACATTTTTATCAGTAAGTTAGTTTCCAAATAAAGTTCAGATTCTGATGAAGATGAGCACTACATAATCTAATAAATGTGTCTCAGTGTACAGTAAGCAGGGAAGATCTCCAGCTACTATTAACCACTGCCAAATTTGCTGGAGAAATGTTGATTTACACTAAGCATGATTCTGACTGATTATTTGATTTTAAGAGGTGAACAGCAACTATCAGTCTATATCATGCAATGGTACAAGACAAGATAGTGCTATCCTTTTATAACCTGATTTTGGGAACCAAATTAATATGAATACAATTAATTTAAATACAATGAATACAAATATTCATTGTATTTAAAGCATAAAATACATTATAAATTCAGATATGATATCAAATGGCAAGCCAATGAAGAAAAAAACAAGTAAGCAGATTTGCTATCAAAAAAAGTATAAAAATTACCTCAACATGATCCAAAATAATCAGTGTTAACATTAGATTCCTCCTGGCAAAGAACTTGAGATGATAATCTGCTATGATCTGCCTCTTCTTCGTGAAAAAGAAAAAAACAACAAACCGGTTTAACCTACTGTACAAGCTAAGGAGTATGAGAAGCATGACCACAGGCTACCAGTACCCCCTGTTCCTGATCCGTGCTAATGTGGTTAGCATAACTAACTATTTTGTAAGGCAAGCAGACATTCTCTGTGAAGGACTGGGTCATGTATTCGTTCCTCTGCCTTTCACTATCAGTCTCTGAAGATCCTGCAAACCAAGTAATGGCCTCAAGATTCCAG
This sequence comes from Loriculus beryllinus, assembly GCA_039877255.1. NCBI lineage: Eukaryota > Metazoa > Chordata > Aves > Psittaciformes > Psittacidae > Loriculus > Loriculus beryllinus. The sequence goes on from JBCJKH010063713.1 coordinate 13,410, forward strand.
GGATCCAGGATCATTACTCCATTCCTTATCAGCCTGGAAGGTCCTAGGCACTTGGCCAACTACGTGTTGTTGATGACCACATCACAGAACAGGGAAGTGTAACAGCATACAGAGCACCTTCTATAAAATCAAGTAGTTAACAGTCCCAAGTGGAGAACTTTGGGTGCTTGGAGGCAGTCTTGGACATAGCAATCAGCAGAGGGAAGGTTAGCTAATCTGCAGCCTTGGACTTCCAGAAGTCAGACTTTGGCCTGTTTAGGAGACTGGTTGACAGAGACCCTTGGGAGGCAATCCTAAAGGGCAAAGGACTCCAGGAAAGCTGAGCATTCTTCAAGAAGGAAATCTTAAAGGTGCAGGGGCAGGCTATCCCAGTGTGCCAAAAGATAAGGTGGTAGGAAAAAGCCTGCCTGGCTGAACAAAGAGCTTTGCTGGAACTGAGGACAAAAGAGAGAGTTTATCACCTTTGGGAGAAGCTGCAGGCAAGTCAGGAGGACTGTAAGGATGTCATGAAGGTATGCAGGCAGAAAATTAGAAGGGCCAAGGCTCAGGTAAAACTTAATCTGACTGTTGGCATAAATGATAATAAAAAATGTTACTTTGAATACATCAGCAACAAAAAGAGGGCTAAAGAGCATCTCCATCCTTTATTGTGTGTATGTGGGGAACTTAGTGACAAAGGATGAAGAAAAGGCTGAGGTACTTAATATCTTCTTTGCCTCAATTTTTAATAGTAAGACCAGTTTTTCTCTGGGTACACAGGCCCCTGGCAGAGACAGAGAGCAAGAAGCCCCTATAATCCGAGGGGAAACAGCTAGTGACCTGCTACATCACTTAGGCACACACAAGACTTCTGGGGCCAGGTGGGATCCATTCAACAGTACTGAGGGAGCTGGCAGAAGTGCTCACTGAGCCACTTTCCAACTTTTACCAGTAGTTCTGGCTGATCAAGGAGGTCCCAGTTGACTGGAGGTGAGCAAGTGTGATGCCCATCTACAAGAAGGGCCGTAAGGAGGATCCAGGAAACCACAAGTCTGTCACTTTGACCTCAGTGATGGGAAAAATCATGGAGCAGATAATCTTTAACTTCATCATATGGTATGGACAGGACAACCAGGTGATCAGGCACAGACAGCACAGGTTTATGAAACGCAGGTCCTGCTTGACTAACCTGATCTCCTTCTATGACAAGCTGACCTACTTAGTGGATGAGGGACACGCTGTGGATGGTGTTTATGTGGGCTTTAGCAAAACCTTTGCCACCGTTTCCCACAGCATTCTTCCAAAGACACTGGCTGTTCATAACTTGGATGGGTGTATTCTTGAATGCATGCCACCATTAGAGTTTGGTTTTGTTCCCTAAACTCAGGGTAGAACACAGAAAAAATGTCTAATGACATCTGAGTTCACCTACACTATCTAAAAGATATCCATTAAGTTGATAGATCTGGTGCCTTTCCCCTCTGAAAAAGCAACTGGAGTCTCAGAATAATACCATATGATATGGCACTTCTGTTTAACATTACAGTTTCACCCTTCAAATCATGTGAACCTCTGCCACTGCAGAAGTAAATCTGGATACCTTATACAGAAGCATATCTCTTGAATCTGACCCAGCTGTTGCCTCAGAGCTCTCACTGCACCTCTTCTAATTATTACTTTACAGAGAGGAGGTTGTAATTTTTAATGTGACAAAGTGTGTTGTGGGCATCCATTAATCCAGGATGAAGGTACTGAAGACCTGTCTGTGAAACATCTTTCCCTTCTTCCTGCAATGTTTGCTTCGAACTAAGAACTTAAGCTTGTTTCATATCTACACAAGGGTCCTAATTAGCTATCAGGAAGCAATTAACTTTGTGGATGAGATTTTTATTTTTTTAGGTGTATTTAATTTCACATAAGAAAGTAAAAGTTAACTTCAGCAAAGACTTGAACTAAAATTTTCTGCTACCCAGCTGATCAGTCTTCTTCCTAGACTATCTCAGTGAGGCTTTTTCTTGTATTGTTTCTATATAGTAATTGACTGTCTGGTTTTAGGTATTTAAGTCCAGTTGAGAGTCCGGATTAGATCCATCTTTCCAAATAGATATATATACAGTGCAAGCATTTACATACAAATAAATCATTCAAGGATATCGTCATAGTCAATTATAAATAAATGACAGTGTGAATAATTTTATTCTACAACAATTTTTTCAGATCAGCCTAAGGAAGTGCCTTCCTCTCTCATTTACTTAACTATGTCAGTTGCAGCAACCTAAAGTAGGTGAGATATGCCATACTGTTTGGAAATCCTAGGAGGAAGGCAGTTCTTCTTTTCAGATTTATGAGGGGTAGGACTTAATTGCCTAGCCTGTATTCTCAGCAGTTTCCTGAGACAGAAGGGTTGACTTAAACAATTCAAAGTACCTAAAATTAAGTGTGCAAAATGGAATCCATAATTTCTTTTGTAAGGAAACCTTAACCTAAGATCACCTTTTATCCCTTTAAGGTGCTTGTTTTAGAGGATCAGTTATCAAACTTACTAGGTATCAAAGACTCTAGATTTTCTGTATATTTCATTTTCAAAAAAAATTTGTAGTGTTATGGTCATAGTGCAAATGCAACAATTTGTCATATAGTGTAGCTCTGATTGTATTTAGTGGTGACACAGCTCTCCAGCTCTTCAAGGTTGATTGAATGTACATTGACATAAAAAAGTGTCAAAGTTCAGATTCAGAAAAGCAGTTATTCTTGATTTTGTAACTAAAACCTCTAGTGGTGAAAGAGTGAGAGAAAATTCTGAAAAAATACAGTGGTCTTCAGGAAAACTAAGTGATTATTTTCAAATTAAGGGTGATGGGAAAAGGGGAGGCAGTTGTTCTTAGCTCGTTTTTAAGTTGTATGTTGTATTACCTCATTGTCTTTAATACTTTGCACTTTAGTGTAGTTTTCAGCAGAGGGCTTAAAATATCTTTTTACCTTGAAGCATGGTCCTTCTAACTCAGATGTAATCACATTTGCAGGCAGTAGGGAAAGTTAACACAGCTGCTGCTCATTTTAAACTCACTCCGGACAAAACCAAAGTTTTGAGTATGTTTCTTGTTTCCAGTCTCAATATGTGAAAGAATTTATGCCTTACTACTACTATTTTAATGTAATGGTTTTTTAACTAATGATACAACTTTTTATATGTTAAATCTCAGCTACTAAAGATGCTAACACCAATTAATTTGGCATCTAACCAGGATTGTGAATTAAATCATTTTGACACTGATTTTAGCCAGCCATAAGGGTTTATAAGAAGTGGGTTTTTGTTTTTTTTTTTCACACATTTAAGAAAAATGTAGAGAGGAAAAGAGAAGTCAGTACAACTTTAGATAGACACTTTCATCTGTTAAATAGTCAGAGACTTATTAATTAACAGTTACAGTAGGAATTCAGAATTCTGTGACTGTAATTAAACAAAGCTAGTAGAAAAGCTATGTCACCGTAATCAACAAAATTAAAAATAGCAGTGGAAGGACAGCAGAAGAAAACCAAGATGACATCTTTGAGTACCCCTCCACTCTGTACACCAGAGACAGGGCAATAAATCAACATATCATTGTCATCTAGGCGGCAGAAGGCATCCCAAGATGAGTGAGTGAATGAAGTGAGCAATACTGACAGAGATGACACAAAGGGAATACATAGGTTTTGGGGTGAAAGTGACTTGGCTAAAGGCTTTCAAAGGCACAAAGGGCACACAAGCATAGAAATAAACTGCAAAGCTCTGCTACATCCCAGGTATCTTGTTAATGTGGTAATTGAGAAGGTACTCTGTTGTATGCACATACTTTTTTCCATAGTTTCTACCAAAGACTGGGAGTCAGAGCACCCTCCAGCTCACACCCCAGGCCTCTGCTTATCAGAGGCAGGAAGGAAAACCCTATTTAATTTACTTACTGTAATAGCAGCAGCGGAAGAACACTTACTGATATAGAATGAAGACAAGAAAACAGGGTTAGTTTTGAGATCTGATATCTTTCAGCTCCCCAGGCATGGCTTGAATTCTAAGAGCCATGACAGGTAATGAAATACCAGAACTTGAAACTACATTATCCTGATTTATCAGATACTTTCCTCTCAGCACTTTGCTCTGCTTAAAGACCCCAGAAGCCAGAGATTATCTCTGTATACACCAACGAAAAGCTTGGGATCACAGCTTTGAAGGGCTGCATATCAGTTTCTAACTCAGGCAGTATCAGACTTAAAACTTACATTAGTTCCTCACACTTATAGCACATTGCTCATTTTTTTTTCCTTGCTACTACACCATAAGCAGAAAACTTGCTTCTGAATTCTGCCATAAGTTATAGCTTTTGAGTGCAAGGCTATACCATGTACCATGAAAAAGGACAGATAAGAACAGGAGTCCAAAACAACTCAACTGCAAGATAACCTCGCACCTCTCATTAATGTCTCTGTTTCTGTGAAACACAAAAAACTCATACAGTCTCCGAATTTCTTTATGGAGAAACCCATTTCTCCCAACTAGCAACGCAAAAATCCTATAGAGACTGTTCCTGCTGTACGCATCCTGCAGATGTCCAGATCTATACAGTAAAAACACTTCCACAAATACCAGCAGATCATGCTGGAAGCTGAATAAGCAAGTAACTGTTATAAATTCACATCAGCAGTGACTTCACCATGGAAGACCTCATGATCCTCATGAAAGAGGATTTTTAACTACCAGAAAAATGACAACTGCATACATAAAAATAGTTAGACACCTGGAGGAAAAAAAAAATGTAAATTTACTATTACCTTTGGTTAACACGTGTATTAAAAATAAAAGGAACACTGCCTTCTTTATATTTGATATAAGTACTTTGTTTCAAAGTATTTAATACCTTGATCACTGCAATGACTTTATTCAACTCTAGCAAAAATAAAGCAAAGTGTGCTGAAGAAGACAGTAGGCATGTATACTTTGCCAATTCAAAAAAGAATCCTAATGGAAATTTGGGAATTTTCCATTAGGAAAGAAAGGCTGCCTGATTAAAAAAACCCCTCTGCTAGACATATAATATTCTCAGGACACTTTAGAGGACAGTCATAGGGTCATAGAATGGTTTGGGTTGGAAGGGAGCTTAAAGATTATCTAGTTCCAACCACTCTGTTATGGGCAGGGACAACTTACTCTAGACCATGTTGCTCAATAATAGAAGCTGATGGGAAATGCACAG
>JBCJKH010063715.1:8793-20322 GCA_039877255.1 Loriculus beryllinus
GGCTTGCAAATATTCCTGTTGCAGCTAATGTGACAGTTCACAGACCTTAAATCAGTATATCAGTATATATTTGCAAAGTGTGGCTCTACAAAAGCAACAGAAAGAAGGGATCTATCCACCCAAACGATTTACTTCAATATTTGTATCTATTCAAGTTTGTTTCTCCTGAGAATGTAAATATTTTTTTCCCAAAGAAGGAACCTGAAAGGTGCACAATGATTTCACTAAATTCACGTTAACGATACAGGGTAAATTAAGCAGAAAACATAAAGGCCAAACACTGTACACAGTAATTAAGCTCAGTATTACAGGGCTGTACTGTAATAATTACAGCCAGCATTGCATGTGCACTCTGATAATTCACTTAAATTGCCTTCAGAACATGCCAAGAAAATCTCCTTTACCCAGACAGCAAAAAAGATTGGAGGAAAAAAAGAAAATAGAGAGAAAGAAAAGCAAATTTGTACTTTTCATTTTGAAACCTATCATTTTTTATTTCCCTATCTTGTCTCTTCTGGGGAAAAAAAAAAAAAAAACAAAACCACAACAACCTCAACAAAAAATCCCACAATAAAAAAAAAAAAGCCCCAACAAACCAAGAAAACAAAAAAGCAAGCCCTAAATATAAATAGAGCATTTGCTGTTGTCTTTCTACTAAAGCTTTTAAATTTAAGGAATAATAGATGCCTGTCTACACAACCTTAAAATTGTTTTAGTTACTGATGTATGGATGACTGATAAATGTCATCTTTTCTGCCTGCAGTGCATTTTGCATCCAGTCTAGTGACATTTGTCTATAGCTGACCTGAGTCTGCATTTTTGTTTGCATTAAGTATTTAAATTTTACAATTCCGGAGCTTCAGGATTCACTGTTTACTGGAAAATACAATACCATTCCCTCCTCCTCCCTCCATTCCAAAGAAGGGATGCTTTCTTTGCTTGTCACATGGCTATTTTTAATTAAACCAGCAGGGAAGATTCTAATCAGACAAAGGCAGTGGAATTTGCTTCACACCTTTCCAAGTGAAATAATTATTAATTTCCTAGTTTCACATTTCTCATACAGATAAAATGAAATATGTAGCATGGGTAGTGATAGGAGGTTTGTAAGTATGGGCAGGTTTTTTGAAACAATGCAAAAAGCATTTAAGTATTTCATGGTAAATGACAGATACATGTAGATGTAAGAAGAAATTAATAGGTTTACCACTTTCTTTTAAAATATGCTTTATGGTATTAAAGTCTTTAGGCATGTAATTGCAAGATGGTGGAATTACCTCATATAGAGATTTCCATTGTAAAACAGATCTCTGTATTTTTACACAGTTCTGCTAAGAAATGTTTGTTGCTGCCTGCTTTGTAGTACATATGGTTCCAATATTTTACTGTGTGTGAACCATATTCTCCAAGCCATCATTGCTCAAACAAGGCATGATTTTTGAACCCTTTTCATTATAAACATTCAGCAACATTTTTTCATTGCAGGGTTTTCTTACCAGTACTTTCACAAGTGTTACCAAGGTGAAGGTTGGAGGAACTGCCTTGCTTTTTGTTGAACAACAGAAAGGATCGGGTGAAAATATCAGAAACTTAAAGCACATGCCCAACTTTACATACATGAATAGTGCCATTAAGGCCAATGGATTTGCATAATTTCCATTAAGGGTACACATAAGTAGTCCACAATAGACTTTTTGTTCTACTAATAATAATACATCTGAGTATCTGCCCTACTACAAAAGCCTTGGGCAAACATTTTTTCCACTGACTGATATCAATACAGTTCCTCGCAGCTTTGTGAAAGTCTCACTCCTACATACCATTTTCTTTGACAGAATTATGAAAATGTTTCCCTTTGGTGTAAGCCTATCAAGACTGTTCAGCTTCTAAAAGGAAAGGCAATTATTTTTCCTGTGCCTTCCTTACATTTGGCAGAAGTGCATCAGTGTAAGACACAAGCAGGGTCAGAAACACCTATCTTTGCCAATTCCCAACCTACCTTGTAGGACACTCCCTGTAGTTTCCTTGGTCTAGGCAAATTTTGTCTTGGCACTCTTTTTGTCAAACTGTATCTCATGTGCTCTCCATTTTACAGAGCTGGCTTTAATATTTTCACTTCTCCAGCACAAACTGACACAGAAACCCATCAACTATCAAGCACCCTCAGCAGCCACAGCTGGAGTGGGAAGAAGAGTTTGGGGCATGTATTTTTCCATAAACCACTGCTGATAAAAAACCAGTTAGATCCTAGAAAACAGAGCTAAGTGGAAATGATTGCTGTACATTTTTAACGAGCATAGGGAGTAGAATTTTAAAGTGAGACTTTTCACCAGATGTAGTCACATAAGCCCTCCAAAAGGAGTTCTTTTGAAATCAAGAAAACATATGCTCTGAGCTCAGAGGAAGTTGTAGCAAAAGGAAAACAGAAAACAGTTAACCTCCACCTTGTATATAAATCAGTGCAACAGATGTAAAAGTAAGTGTACATTTGGAACCTACTGACCCAGAACACTAGCACTGAACCTTTGTTTTCTCTCCTCTCCTGTACAGCTCCATCCTGTGACTTTTGCTCACAAGGCACATAAGACAGAGTAGTTTTGGTCTTTTGCAAGATTCACTGAGAGAAACGTTTCTGCCTTGTCTTCTAATGCATCTCTTTTCCTCAGGAGAGGTGAGTAAAGGTGGCACCGTAGGACAATATCCAGTATTCAGGCAATCTAAGCCATCTGGTATTCTTAAATGCAGGATCAGGTATTGCCAGACCTGAAGGTGAAAAAAAAATAAAACAACAAAAACCCCAAAATAACCCCAGTAACTACAAACCACTCTAGGATTGGCCTAAGTAGTCTCTCATCAACATTAAGCAGCAGTGCGATAGCAAAGAGGAGAAAAAATACCCCCACAGACACATGGGAAAAAGGAAAGATAAAAGGAGCCCTGTATGAAGAAAAATGTGTTATTTCTTAACTGAGCTGTGGATTAGGAGGAGGAAAGAGGCTCTGACACGGCCTGCAGCTCTTTGTTTATAAGAACATCCTTCCAGTGATCTGAACCAACATCAGATGGGAGCACAGAACTACTCTTCATCTGTTTTCAGCACTCTGCCTCCTATGCAAACTTAGGGAGAAAAGGCTTGTTATCAAAGGCTAGGAGAGATTTTATTTCAACACTTCATGCAGGATCTTTAAAATCAATCCTAGGAAACACACCAGAGGTTTTCAGACCTCTCTGGAGTGAAGCTCTCATCCAAGAGCTTGCAGGTATTACTATATACATAAAGGTCCTGTCTGCAGTTAAGCCTCTGTGAGCTGCCCTTTGCAGTCCATCCCAGCTTCAGGAATGCAGAGACCTATGGAAAGATGAACAGCGTAGCAAGAAAAGTTCAGACATTGATTTGGTTTCTAAAGCAGGAGGTCTGCATAAAAACAAAACCAAAACAAACACCCACCCCTTAAAAATAAACATATAATTTATTTTTATATATAAGTACCTACACACACATATTCTATTCAACAGAAAAATAGAACAGTTCTTTCAAACCCTCATTTGCACTAAGAAGGTCTTCTCAAAATCTGATTTCCTTTTTAAAGGACTAAGTAGCCATTTTTCTCTGAGAGTCTGATACACCATACATTGCAAACTGAAACTCTTTCTTTTGAAAAAAAATCGAAAATTGTCTTCTTATGACATAAAAGTTATCACTCTGTGAGAGCAGACCCTTATCAGAAGGTCTAGATTTTAGGGTCCGGCTTATATTTGATGGAAAAAAATATTATTAGAGAACAGTTTTGTTAAAATGAAAGTGAAAGTACCTTTGTTACTTTAAGGATCTGGTTTTGAAAATCCTTCTGAAACTGTCTGCTTTACATCAATACAAAACTGGTCCAAATTTGACCATTCAAACTTTTTCAGGAGAAATGGAACAAATATGTGTCCTTCCACAGAGGCAGATTATTTTTTCCTTGGGTTTTACTGTTCTTGTTCTTACTGCTGAAGGAGACAATTATTAGGACTGTCCTCTATAAATCTCTCTATCATTTTTATTTTCTTTTTTTATTTTTAGCTATCCTTCTATCTCATTGGCCTTTATAATAACAATAGGATACGCTTGACACCTGCAGGAAGATTCTTCATGAATTTCTGTATGCCATGCATTCATTTATGTATATAATGTAGCATTTAAATATAGACATAATGCCATGCTATATTGGAGAAGATAGCATTCACCAAATATTTGCCTGGGAGAGATAGGAGGCTACATAGATGGAAGTTTGGAAATGACATTAAAGGAAGGACAGGTTGCAAATTGCATGATCAATACAGTAGAGCAATGGAGAGAAGAAGCTGAAAAAGTCTATATCCTTTAGGGATAAGGAGGAATATGGGTCAGTGATGAGAATTCAATTGCCATAATAAAAGAGATGGAAATGAAAAAGCACAACTTTCATGCAGGGGCAATAATTGCCTTTGCCTCCAATGGCTAGTGCTCAAAATAAAAAACAAAGCTATAAAAGCAGAAAAATAATATGAAAAATAATAATGAACAGTTGGGTCCCACTGTGTGTGACTGCTCTCTCTGTGCCTGTTCTCTGCCTCTGCAAATCTTTTCCTGTACTCAAACACATTTCTGGAGCTGGCCCACACAGTTTTTATAACTTGCTTCTAACAGTGCTAATATTTAGTACACATCTGCATTCAACTGTTGCTTACATTCAGGGATCTTCAAGGGCTGTGCAAATGGCATGGGTTAGTTGTCCTCTGTTTGCAAATCGGGAAACTGAAACCTACAATAAATGGTTCTATGGGAATCAGTGTCAGGGAGAAAAGCCTGCTGCAGGATCCTCCATCAAGATATCTTCAAGCCCTATCTCTAGTGGCCAGCCAAGTACCTATCATCAGATGTAAAGGAAGGTTTTCTGCCCTTAGTTCTGATGGGTGAAGGACTGCTCTGGCAAGCTGTAAGGCTTCACATAATCTCTATCTCTATCTAGGGCTGAATTTCCTCGCCTCTCCCTGCCATTTCCCACCATTAGCTGTGTCATTCAATATAGGCTTTCATGCAGCATGGCCTTTTCAGCAAAAGCAGTGAAAATGTGAGAGTTCTAGCTGGAACCATGACTTAGCTTTGTATCTTTTAACTCTTAGCTCCAGACAGTGTTCTTTTCTCCCAGAGAAATTCCTATGCATTGCACACACTCAACTCCATGACTATAACACCTCTTTGTCTTCAAGACTGTGTCTTTCCTGCCATCATATGAAACAGATATATAAAGTGCGAGTCTTCCTTCTCACCATAAGAGACTGCTGGTTTTGACATGCTTTACAGTACAGCATCAGTCACAACTCTTATCATGTTCATCATAACAAATTCATAACATTCTGACACACTTATTTTGTTGGCCGAAAGTACCTGAGGGTAGGTTCTTCCTAGAATGAAATTTTTTTAGCTGTAAAAGTTATCCAATGATTTCCAAGTGTTACCAGAAAGACTTAAAAAGAGGAGTAAAGAAAGAAAAAAGAAGACATATAGAATCATAGAATCATAAAATATTTAGAGTTGGAAAGACCTTAAGATCATCTAATTCCAACACTGCTGCCATGGGCAGGGACACCTCTCACTTAACCATGTCACCCAAGGCTCTGTCCAACCTCTCCCTGAACACCACCAAGGATGGAGCACTCACAACTTCCCTGGGCAACCCATTCCAGTGCCTCAAAACCCTCACAGTAAAGAATTTCCTCCTTATATCCAATCTAAACTTCCCTTGTTTAAGTTTCAATCCATTACCCCTTGTCCTATCACTACAGTCCCTAATGAAGAGTCCACGCCCAGCATCCTTGTAGGCCCCCTTCAGATACAGGAAGGCTGCTATGAGGTCTCCACGCAGCCTTCTTTTCTCCAGGCTGAACAGCCCCAGCTTTCTCAGCCTGACTGGTGGTCCAGTCCCCTGATCATCCTTGTGGCCCTCCTCTGGACTTGTTCCAACACTTCCATGTCCTTTTTATGTTGATACCAGAACTATACACAGGACTCCAGGCGAGGTCTCACGATAGCAGAGTAGAGGGGCAGGATCACCTCCTTCGACCTGCTGGTCAAATCTAAATAAATATGAATCTATATAAATATAAATCTAAATGTTAAAGCAATTGAGAAACAAAATAGTACTCAAGAAAAGCTGAATTTTGGCCTAAGTGAGGAACAGCTAATGATTACTCCGCAAACTTCACTTACAAGAAATAAAATAAATTTTTGTTAGCCTTTTAAAACTGTAAACTGGTCACATCTGGGGGACAGATGTGTACACATTTAAAAAGCTTATAATGCATAAAATTTTCACACTAATGTATCCTCTGTGTTACCTTATAAAGATGATAAAGGATGGTATACTGAGTGAGATTCACTAACCTCAGTTGAGATCACCGTAGTAATTTTTTCCTTAATATAAATCTCTTCTTTTCCAAAAGATGTAGTTAAGGTTTTCCACAAAGCTTTGAGATGTAATTTTTATGTGAAACTAGTGACATTGGAGTTCCCACTTTCAAAAATCCTGAAAGAGGTCAAAAAAATTAAAGTTCTTACTGGTTGTTTGGAGATTTTGCATAGTTCTCTCAGGGAAAAGTTTCTCAGTTGTCTTTTACCTCTTATTGTCAAATCTGCTTCATCATGAAAAGGAAGATGCATATAAAGTGCTGTTGAGTTGGAAGATATTTACAATTATGTTTCACTGATGTGTACAGCTTAATGAAGTTTAGTATAACAGGAACCAGTGCCCTATCTCTAGCTGCAAGAGCCCCTGGCAAGGTGTGTGATTGTCATAGTTTAACCCCAGCCAACAACTCAGTACCTTGCAGCCACTCGCTTATCCCCTTCCCCTTGCCCTGGTGGATTTGAAGGAGAATCAGAAAAAAGGTAGAATCCATAGGTTTAAATAAAACCAGTTAGGTTTTATAATAATAAAGGAAATAATAAAGGAAATAATAATGGAAATAATAGAAACAATAATACAATTAAAATAATAAAATAAAAAGGAACAGGAGAAAGGAATGGAACCCAAGAAAACAACCAAACAAAACACAAGAGATGCACAATATAATTGCTCACCACCTGCTGACCAATACCCAGCCCAACCCAAACAGTGATCAGTCTCTTACAGATAACTCCACGCAGTCTATTTACTGGGCATGACGTGCTGTGGTATGGAATACGCCTTTGGCTAGTTCAGGTCAGGTGCCCTGTCTCTGCTTCCTCCCAGCTTCTCATGCCTCTCCTCACTGGCAGAGCATGAGAGACTGAAAAGTCCTTGATCAGGGTAAGCGCTATTGAGCAACAACTAAAACATCAGTGTGTTATCAGCATTATTCTCAGACTAAATCCAAAACACAGCACTGTATCTGCTGCTAGGAAGAAAATCTACTGTATCCCAGTTGAAACCAGGACTAGTATCCACCCTTTATTCCATAACATTTACATCATGCCCAGGTTCTATACTTTCCAACATATCACACTTAACCAGCATCAACTTTCTTGTCCTTTTACATAGGTATGTACACACACATACTCAAATATTATTGCTTTAGTCTGTCGATCATCCCTATAAAAGTGTGTTGAATTTATGTAGTCCACAGCTTTGGGCTGTCGTAACAGTCCTTCAGGGCAGGAAATTTGGTGTGTGATGTTGGATTTTTGCATTCTGAAGGCTGTTCTGGCTCCATCAGCACTGAACTTGTCCAGTTTCATCAAAGTTCATTCTTCATCTGTAATACCCTTGTTATGACATCACAATAGGAAGTGATAATATACAGTGTTATACAGTAATTAATATAATAAAGTTTAATTCACTGGCTATTTTGACCCAATTAAAATATCCTTGAGGTCCACACCTAATTTTCCCATCTGTCCACATTAACCACCGTTAGCTAAGTGCACTCAGGTCCTTGAGCGAAAGTAGTCCTACAAATAAGTTTGCCTTTGCCTGTGACAGGAATAACCCAGACTGTTTCCCCTAGCACATTTTTAATGTGCACTACAGTACATAGAAGTTTTGACTGGGAAGGGCCAGCTCAAATGGCAGATCCCTTAGTGTTGACTAACAAGGTGGTTTTGCTAAACATGCATCCCAAAGTTTAAAGGTCCCATCATCCATTGCTCTCAGTGTAGCACAAAACTTCCCTTTATTTTGGACTTTAAAAAAGCAAGTCTGGAAGTCAAGTGGCTCTAATCAGCCAGAAAATAAGATTCCCTAATAAAACTATACTTTTTTTTTTTATTATTGCTTCCACAGGTTTTTTTTTCCTATTTGAAGTAAGTCGCGAGCATCTCCCTGTGGCTTTAATTTGCACTTGAAACATTTCTGCCTGCTAGTAGCACATTCCAGTTTGTAGTAGTCCAAAAAAACCTAAAAGCCTAATTACAGGGACTTCAAAATCTCACACATATTATTTTCATCACCAATATATGCTCAGCTTTGTTAGAGAGGATTTATTTTCGTTGGTATTTTTATGGGATAGTATCAGCCTTGTTTTTTTCCCCTCAGTTTAACAGGAGATTCAAGAAGCTTTACTTTCACCTCCCCAGAATATGGGAAAATCAAGTTGTTTCCTCCAGCAAAGGAGTATGTGTTAGTGCCGTGACAGTAAAGTCAATGGAAAGCTTAACACCAGCTCCAGCAGGGTCTGGATCCCACATCTTAACCAATCTGCGTTTTACCTCTGTCTAGGTTCTTAAATATTCTTGACAGCATTGCATGGTAACTAGCAAAGCCCTCGAGTAGCATTTAAAAGAAGTAAGATTTGATTATATTTTGTTCAGTGAGAACTATGCAGCCTTCTTACAACTCAAATGCGAGTTAATGTCACTTTGCGGAAAAAGAAGGAAACCAGATCATTCGAATTACAAGATTGTTGATGGATTAATTTGTGACAGAAGAAAGTGAAAGTGAGGTGGTGACAAGGGGATTAGTTAACAAGATGCAGTAAGAATGCTAGGAGAGCTGCTTTTGCCTTACAAATACACTAGACTTTTTGAAGATATTGCTAGCATGACAGATAAAGAAAATGTAGCTGCATTATATATTTAAATTTTCCAAAGGCATTTGAAAAGATACTGCACAAATGGCTTATTTTGAAAATAAAAGCCCATATGATGAAGAGGAATCCGCAAAATGAATTTAACTGTAAGAAGAAAGGAGGGGAGGAAAGGAATAATGAATATAATACACTTAAAGTGGAAGGTATTCTCCTGAGAAGTATCACAGAGCTCTGCAGGCTTAAACCAGGGCACCTGCACCTTGTTATTTAATCTATGTAATGCTTTGATTATAGACTCTTATTTGACGGAATTGATGGAAATACTTTATGGGAATGTTGATGTAAAAATATTTTTTTACCTTATTTATAGTATTTATATTATATTTAAACTATGAAGCTCCTTCCTTGATACCACAGAAATGGAAGAAAAGATTAACAAATGCATTATCATCACAAAGCCAACATGTAATGGGTTTCATTGCTACAGAAATATTTTCCCCCTCCATACACAGAAATTACTTTTCTGTAGTACCACTGTCAGAGCTCATGTTACACCAAAAACCTGGAATCTACAGGAAAGCAGTGCCTAATGAAGTCCATAAACCAGAGGTGTTCCTTCTCAATTAATTTCTTATTTCAGCCTTTGTGAATCACTGGCTCACTACCTTCATCCACTACTCCACTTTGTTATTAGATATCCATGCACAGAATTTCCATGGTCTTTTTGACCTTGTTCCTGCAATTTTAAAATCACACATGTAGAATGGGAAAACCACAAATATCCCATTTTTATAGACAAGGAAAAAGAGACAGAGAAACGTAAAGGGTCTGTCCCTTAAAAGTGACATGAAGTATTACAAAATGTAAGCCACCACCTAATGAATCCTCAGTCAGTAACCCTCTGTGACAGTCATGAACCTAAACCAATTTGCCCTTTTGGAAAGAAAATGACAGAAAGCATATAGAGTAAACCAAAGTCTAAAGCACTTATACCGAAGCAGGAAATGTGCATTCAAGTTTTGCCACTGTTGGAGCTAGACCAAGAGTATCCAGCATATCTGTGTCAGTTTCCATGTGAGCATCTTAATTTGTAAAACACTTGGCTTTCCAGTGAAGTGTAAATTTCTCTTATTGGAGTTACTCTGTCCTTTATAAATTATTTAGTAAGAAACAAAGGAGTGTCTCTTTAATCCAGCAATTTTCATCTATCACATAGAGGGTCTTGTGTTAGCGGCCATGAGAAAAGTAAAACAGGGATATGAATTCAGTTTTATCCATCCCAGGGAGCAATCTTCACACTTACTCACTCTTGTGTTGGATGCATAAGTCAAAAATATTGTTCAAGAAACATCTGTTTCAGGTAAGTGTTTCATTAGTTCTAATTCTAAGGAACATGTCTGTTCGGGGCAAGTGTTAGCTCTCATGAACCTCTGACCACAATTACCTACATGTCCTTGGACAGTGATACTGAGGATGGTATCTAATAGCTATTTAAAGCCTGTTTTGAGAAACCCAAGAACTACTTGGGCCAAGACATTTGCCAAAAGACACACAGAGTCAAAAATGAAGAAACTGAACCCATTGCTCCTACGTCCACAGCCTGTATATGAGACCTTCAGTTGCTAAAATGGAAAATGAAAGAGCATGTTATGGCTTTTCCTGTGATTGGTCACAATGCAGTTTGTTTCCTGCCACCTCAGAATTCTGGTATTTCACCATCTTTTCACATTTGCTAGGTAATTTGGTTTCCTTCATAGCCATAGATTTGAAGAAAATGTTATGATTTACTGAACAACGTAACAAAGTTGTGTTAGTGGTAGCACTTGTAAAGGACATTTCAGAGGCCATTGAATCTTGTTTCCTAAGTGGGCTGGAGCTTCCAACTTGAACACCATCTTGTTCTTCCAAGCTATGTTGCTGCAGGTGAGGTCAGCAGAGTTGATTAAATTCTCTGGCACCTGATCTAATGGAAAAACCTCATTGACTTGAACAAAGCTGAGGCAGACATTAACTTAATACATTGTCAAGGAAGTTCTTGCCAACTCAGTTCAGGAGAAATCATTCTATGCAAGCTCGAATTTAAACTCCTGCTTAATTATTCTCAAATCAAATATTGCATGCAGATATGAAGAAATTTCTCAAAGGAAAATTGTACCTACAGTAAATTTTGAATATGTCAAATATTAAAATCTACTGCTTGCTTAGGGCATTTGGACTTCAGTTCTTCTCCAACATGAATTATATAACTTCTTTTTTTGTTATATCAGGGCATCTGCAAAATCCTGTGGAGGACAAGAAATTATGGAAGCACATTGGCTCAGAAGTTAAAAAGAAAATTTGCTATGAGAGATTGTGACTTCTAATGAACCTTGGACTGGTTTTTATTTTACAGCTGGGACAAGATATACTGTCATTTTGGGTTCTAAAACATTTCTGAGTTTCACCTTGAAAATTCATTAATTAACAGAACTCCATGAGGACATGCTTAAATTTGTACTGTAC
>JBCJKH010063719.1:0-23504 GCA_039877255.1 Loriculus beryllinus
TGACATGGTTTAGTGTGAGGTGTCCCTGCTTATGGCAGGGGGTTTGGAACTAGATGATCTTAAGGTCCTTTCCAACCCGAACTATTCTATGATTCTATGAAAAATTCAAAGCAATTAGGAAATTTGGGCTTGAGGATGTCTGCTCCGAAGTCTTACAGGGTTTTGGGCTGCATAAGCTTTCATGCAACACTTCACACCGTGGGTAAAAACAGTTCAGATAGGAATAAAAGATCAGGCATTACAAGAATTCAGCCCCATATGATCTATGTTGACTGCGAGCATCCCGAGGCAGCTTTAGGGAGCAGCACACTTCTCTGGTGGTGCAGTGGTTCCCGCGCGAGCCACAGTGACAGGTCTCATTTACTAACGCTACCTTTCCTCTGTTCATCTCTTAGGGCAGGGAGCACTGCCAGTGCTGCCACCCCACGCTTGTGTTTGATGTGTAAAGAAGATGGGCAGGTAAGCAGCCAAGTTGGGCAGGATGTCTCCAAAGACAGAAGGGTCCAAGAGGAGGCTGTCTTCTCTACTGCATCACAGCACCAAGCAGCCTGTACAGGTCTCACAAGTGACTAAAATTAGACAGAGGCTGTTAAGACGTCTATTTTTAATACTTGAACTGGGAATTGGCTTTTATAGCTCTTTTGTTTTCATTTTGAGCCTGCTGCCCTGGTTTTTAAAAGTCCCACTGTAAAAACAACCAAAAGTAACTTTTCCATATGTAGACATGACTGCAGGCTGCTGGTTGCTACTGGGCTGGAATATCAGTTTTATTCCCATGGAAGACTGAGATTATAGAATCAGCTAGGTTGGAAAATACCTTTACAATCATCAAGTCCAACCATTACCACAGGATTGCCAAGACCACCACTAAACCATATCACTGTGGGCCTCATCTACACGGTTTTTAAACACTTCCAGGGATGGTGATTCCACCACTTCCCTGAGAAGCCTGCTCCAATGGCTGATTACCCTCCCTGTGAAGAAATTTCTCCTAATATCCAATCTAAACCTCCCTGATGCACCTTGAGACTGTTTCCTCTTGTCCTATAGTTTATTACTTGGGCAAAGAGACCAGCCCCCACCTCACTACAACCTTCTTTCAGATAGTTGTATATGATGTTCATTTCCAGAGGTGCTGGGTAGGTACCACCCATGATGTTCACCAGAGGTCAAAGGCTTCATCTTTCCTGGGGATGGCCAAGGAAGCTGTATGCTTTCTAAGGACAGGATCAGCTCAGGAGACTGGATGAACCAGAAAGGCAGAGGTGGTGGTGGTGGCATTAGACACAGGATTGAGGTGCACTCATCAGGGACAGCTGGAAGTCCAATATGCAGAGGATGGAGAGAACCAAAAAACAAGGAAAATAAAGAACTAGATCTGGATTGCAGGATGCCACAGGAGGAAGAGAAGTAATCTCATAGAAAATAAAATAGGAAGGGGCCATGCAGCAGAGAATGAGGCAAGAAGGACTTGTGAGGCAATTCAATTTTCTATCCCAAAGTCCCAATACTGACAATATATCTTTACAGTATGGCATTTGCATTTTGAGGGCAAGTGATCCATACACATGCAATTCTAACTTTGCCAGCCAGCTACTAGTTTGCAGTTCAGCCACAGAATGTCTTTTATTTGCCTCTGTATTTTACTAGCACCTTCAGAAAATATCTCTTCCACAAAGGATGCTCTGCCCCTCCCCTACTTCGCTTCTCAGCTTGCTAGGTCTCCTACTTCAGCTTTGTGCTCTTGTCACACTGTCTTCCCAGCAAGCTTTAGAAATCACTTGTGATGATAGAGGGTGAGAGTTTCTCTGGTGTAATTAATGGATGTGTGAAAAAGCATGCTGGGCTGGACAGGCTGGAGAGGTTCCAGCTACTGAGGGCTAGATCCAAATCTCAGTGGAGCCAAAGAAAAAACTCCAGCACATTTTGCAGGTTTTGGATGGGGGCTCAGGTGCACAGTGGGAATGGAAAAATTCAGTGGGGGCCTCCTAAATCATATGATTGTTTCACAGTTAGCCCTGGATGATATCTGCAAAGCCTGGGCTGCACAACTGGTGTGAAGCAGCTGTTATTTTGTGATGGATAAAACAAGGTGCATGTCACCAGACAGAGCCCCTAGGAACAGGAGCGTGCAAGAATGGTTATTCCCACTAAAATAGGTGGTTACGCAACACTGAGAGGCAGCAGATTTCAAACTGGCTGTGTAGACTGAGAAAGAAAGATGGGCTTTGGGGAGAGTTCACAGGCTGTGTGTGACTGCCCCAAAACCACTGTTGTCAAAGGCCATCCCAAGTCTCCTGGGTCCTTCTGCTCCAAGGTTCAATCCACAGCCTCAGTAGGGTCATACTAAATCCTTGTGGACCTAGTGTGACACTAAACATGAGGCTTGGCCAGGAAGATCTCACCTGTCCTTTTGGCATGACCCTCACTGGTCATCACTTAAGGTAGGAACTGTTTATTAAGGGATTTTTTTGGGTGATAATGATGCCTGACAAAAATGCCGCCACCACCACCACAGTAGTTGCAGACCTTTACTTAGGCAAAGCCATGACCTTCCTCTCCACCTGTGCACTTCACCTCTACTCCTTCAGTCCGCTCTGCCTTAGGTCCCTGGGACCAATTCCCAGTACCTTATCCCTTACTTGGCTATTCTGATATAGATGGAGCAGGGTTGAATCTGCCTCATTTTCTAAAAGCTACTGAGAAACCAGGGGATGGAGCAGGATTATTCCAAGGTGAGGGGATACTTGGGTGTGAGAACTAGAGAGCTGAAATGTACCATGATGTAGCTAGTAAGAACCTGATCATCCCCTTTCTCTCATGGCACATCTCATCATGTTTTTGCTTTCAAAGGCCAATACCAAGAGTGGGAACATCTTGGAAGCCTCCCACATTGTGACAGCATCTCCTTCTGCCCCACACCTACACACTCACCTGGGTGATGCTGCTGTGGCAACAGCCTGGTTTGACAATGCTGATGCTGCCAGCAATTTGTCATCAGCTTCGAGGCAAATGGCAGAAAGAAAACTGGCACCACAGCCAAAGGAGGCAGGCACCAGGGGCGAGGAGGAGGAGGAAGTGGGAGGGAATACCTTGCCATGGGTGACCAGACCAGCTCCTGAGTTCGTTATTCCTGGGAAGGGGGAAGACCCTGGCAGAGGGACCCGGCTCCTTGCAGCCCAGCTCGGCATCCTCCTGGTCTGCACTGCCACCCTGGGCCTGGCACTGGCAGCTGCCGTGCGCTGTGTCTGTGCCCAGCACTGCCACAAGCGGACGGAGGTCTCCTTCAGTGAGCCAGACCCCGGTGTCATCACAGTCAGCGAAAACGGGGAGGTGATGCACTTCCGAAAGATCCGGGAGAACAGCTTCGTGCTGGTGCAAGCTGAGTATAACTGGGTCTGCCCCTCGAGCAGCGGGAAGAAGACAATCATCTGAACATCTGCAACTCCAAAAGCTGCTCTTCAGAGGCTGGTGTAGGTGAAAATAGCCTGGCCTGTACAGCACAGGTTATAGGAAGCAGTGGTGTAGCTCCTGTATGTGCTGCCATAGAGTAGACAAACTCCAAGTGGCCAGCTCAGACAGACGTGTTAGTTAAAGTATATAAGCTACAGCTGCTAAGAAAATAGAAGTTGATAGATAGTTCAGTGTGTTACACTTACTGCAATTAATATTGTATATCTGCTCATTAGCTGTCACTGCAGCCATGACATACACTTCCTCTGTTGCCTTAAGGGTGTAGCCAAAAATAGAAATTCTTCCTCCACATTGTAGTACTGTCTCCTGTTTAATCTCAGCAAAAGTTTCTGCTGTTATGTTTCTTTCTAGGAACTAGAAACCCCTAATATTCCAAGAATATTAGAAAAACTAGAAACCCAACCATTCTCACTGAGGAGCTTACGAGTTCGATTCTGTGCACTTGGTACCTCTCATGTGACAAAATATTTGCCAGTAGATTTTAAGTTTCAATTTGAAAATAAAAAGCAGTAACTCATTAGTGGAGAACATTGATTCAAAAAACACTGAATTGATCTGTGGAAGTGAAACACAGAGTGGCGGACACTAGCTTTTGGGGGAGAAACATGCTTCCTCATCAGGTGCAAATGGAAGAGAACCTTTCCTGTCCATTTGCACCTGATCAGGAAGCTTGTTGAAGCCTGACAGCTGGCATTTACTTAGTCTTTTTCTTGGAGTCAGCTCAGTAACACTGTGCAGAAACATGCACTGAGAAGTATCCTTGCCAGGTCACTTTGGAGAACCCCAGCAAAGGCTGCATGGAAAGTTAACAGCATCCCTGTGCTCTGAGTTTGTGCAAACTTCTCTCCAACCATGTGTTTTTCTTCAGGAGGCCACTAAAACAGCCCTTGGAAAACATTAAGATACTTGACACTTTTTAAGGAGAGGTAACAACAGCAAGGGTAAATGTTTATTTGACTGCAGCTTTGAAAGAGACAGAAATGGTCCTGATAGTGATCCTCTTGAGATGTATATTTTAGAGCCCTGCAGAGTTCATTAATCACTCCTTGCGGCGTCCTTTTCAGGCCAGGGAGGGGAGCTCAGATGGACCCCAAGCTATGTAATGACTTAAACTTTGGTGCTGCAGCTTATTTTGCATCCTGAAGCAATCCCCCCGTGAGTTAAGCAGGTAATGATGTGATCCTGATGGCTCACACATCCTTCCTCATGACAACTTCCCTCTCTGTCAGGAGGGCCCTGTGGCCATGTAAAACTGTCTATCTTCATGCTGGATAGTCAGTCAAAGCTCTTCTCTCACATCCTCCCTTACCTTGCCATTGACTCCAGAGGAGACAGGAGGAACATAGATGAATTCTTCTATTGAAACCCCTTCAGTGGGATGAACACAGTGCATCTTTTGCTGATAGTACTGTTCATTAGTATGCAGGAAAGAGCTAGTTTCTGACCATACTACTGTACTGTGATTAGTGACATGATGCTTTGCGTTACACACATGGCCAAATTTCTATCAAGTTAACTTCTTGGGCAAAATAAATAACAAATGAAGTGTACTCACAAATGAAGCTTGCAGATATGAGCTTGATGGTCTTAACCATCGCACTTTGAAGAGAAGGGTTGCCACACCATGGCCCTTCCATTGCAGAGTAACCAAGGGCAGTGCTGTAACTGGAAAGACATTAGTTTTGGGACTGAAAAGGATGCTAGGTGAAAGGTTTTATGTTCAATAAGATGAGCTTAAGCACTACCAACTAGGAAGTCTGCAGGTTTGCAAGTACAAGTCTAGATACTTCAAATGGCATGCCTCTCTTGTGCAATATGCCTTAGAAAGAAATCACGATCCTGTAACCCAGTGTAACCAAACTGCATAGCAACTAAAGCAAATTGCATTCAAGTCATTGTTAATGCAGCCAAAAAAATCCTAATTAACTGAGAAAATAGGTCAACAAACTCTTAAATATTTAAAGAACTATCACATATTATTTGAAAAAGTTTCCTGTGATGGCATAGCTGTTTATGAATAAATTACAAATACCTATGGCCTCTTCCACTGTCTCTCTAGGCTTAATGTTACCAGACTGCTATAGCTACAAAACCATGACCTTCCTCTACGCAGCCCCTTCCCCATGATCCAGCCCCACTTCCTGCCAGGCTAACCAGAGCAGGCTGGAGAGGTTTGATTAAGGTAGCTACATTTCAACAACACTCTGCCTTCTGCCAAACTCTTCCTTCTGCTAAATTTATGCAGCTCCAATATTATTAGCAGTAAAATCAGTAATGGTGAGCTCTGAGGGACACAGCTCCTTTGAATTAGTAATGAGTTTTCCTACTTTGCAGACTTGGCTGAGACCTAAAGTGCTTGTGTTTTTCGTCTTGACTTCTGAATGACATTTCGTTTATTGTAGTTGCCATGACAAGAGGGATGGGGGTTTTATCTTTTCTTAAGGCTGTTAAAAACATGAGCACTGATTAATTTATTAAAAGGCAAACCATTCAAATACCCCCATTCTTCATTGACATGTCTTGTATGGAAATTCATCTGTGCTCACATTTGGAACAGATTTAGGAGGGAAAAAAAGAAGACAGGATTAGGAAAAGAAAGGCACAAACCTTGCTAATATTCAGTGGAGGGACAAGTGGAACACTTGCCTGGTTTCCCTCTCTGAGTGCATCACTGTGTTGGTCACAATCATTCTGCTGGAACCAGGGGATAACAGTTCCTCCAGCACATGCCAGCCTACAGCTGACTGTGACCCACTTTGGGCTGCAATCGCTCACCAAAGTGACAAGGCTTTGGGTCACAATTTCCAACCAAAGGTGTGGAGAGTAGCCCACATTCAGCGCTAGTGAAAACCTATTCTCAGTCTGTCTCCCCACCAACCAAACAGGCAGCAAACACAGTTTTAGCAGTGAAAATTGCTATGGCTTAAATCCTCTACTACCACTACGGTGCTTGAGCTATCTTAACTAAAAGCCATCCAACCAAACAAAACAACTAGAAATGACTAACTTGCATACAGACATGCCCATTCATTACACCCTTCCTTGCATGCTCATTTTACCATCTCGTGTCACTGTGATTCCTGCTTTCCCTCTGCTCCACAAAAATATAAATCACTGCCCCTAAATTATCAGTCCTGCATGTTGAACATATAACCATCACTGATTCTTACTGCTTTTCCATGATACCTGAAATCAGTTTATTTCAGGTATCAGCATCAGCAATCAGCAAATCCTTCCGTAAATCTCTTCCCCCTCTGCTCCAGAGAAGATGTCTTATGCAATGCTACATCTGCTTTATTAAAGCTGCCTGCCCCAACTGCAGTTAGCAGAGAACAGCAGCTCTCCAATACATTAGTGGCACTAAATGTAAAGTGGAGAGGTTGCATTACACAATGCAGTTGCCCCAAAGCTTGGTTAAGTCATCACATCTGTTTCCTGCATTGGTTGAATTGTCACTAGTGAGCAAAAAAGCCAAATGTGGACTAATCTGGTCCCTTCCATAATGGGTGACAATACTGACATGAGAGGCCGCAGGGCCCAGAAAGCATGGCTATCACAGTCAGCAGGGATGTGCACGCCCAGGCTCTCAGCAGAGGCAGCACTCTTCCCAGAGCAGTGCAGGATGAGGCCCCAGGTGCTATGGATGCTTCGCTGGGTGGCTTGGCCAGCCCTTTCAGCACAGTTCCTGCAACTGTTTAAGACCATATGAACCAAGGGAGGGCAAAGCAGCAAGGCCAGGAACCCAGAGAGTAAAATATTCAGCACATTCCCCAGCAAACTGGGCATCATCCTCACCCCTGAGGGTTTGCCTCTGCTTTAGCCAGCTCCGTGGTGCAGATCCACTTATATTTAAATAATGAGAAATGCCTGTTAAAGAATGAGGAGATGCTGTAATGATTCCTGCAACATTCAGCTGCAGAAAGACACCCGCTTACCAGCAAAACCCAATGAACTGGTGACCCAACCTACCCAGCTGGGGAGCAGCAGAACAGCTTCTCACCTCCTCCTCCTGGCAAGCCGGACCCCCTCTGCTACCCCTGCCACAGCCTTAGGGCTCACTCCTAAAGTCCTTGTGTCCGGACAGCTCAGCAGGGCTCCTTACCTTTCTTTCCCCTCTGTTTTCTGCTGCCAGGCTCTCCAAGGTGCGCCATCACCTGTAAAATGGCAGTGAAGGATCTGGGGTGTCATGACTGCCCTTGGACCATGAGCTGCTCACGGATCTTTCCTGCTTCCCTCCTGCCACCAGAATGTTTCCCCTTTACAGGTCTGGTTGCGGCAGCTTTCTTTCCTCATTAGTGCACGTGTGACTCTCTCAATAAAGCATTTTGTTACATGATGTATGAAGGCCCATGTCCCAAACCCTATTTTACTGTATATTCAAGTGCATGTTTTGCTGATTTACAGCTATTCCAGAGAACATCTCCCTTCCTGAGCAGGGCAGGCCCATAAAGGATACATCAGCTCTGACTAATGATTATTAGTACATCCCAAGGTTATGTACCACAATCAAATAACGTGGAGGAGAGAAGTGAGACTCCAGCTTACTCGGCTGAGGACAAAGATCACAGATAGTCTCTTTCAATCTTCAGATTGCAATATCCATTACAGATTGCCACCTTCTAATGTCAAAGCATAATTTGTCGTTGAGAAAATGTGCCGCTGTTTCAAAGGGGAGTCAAAGAGCAGCCTCGCTGTATATCAGCGTGTGTTGATGTACATTAGGATGCCACGGCCAGGTACCGAGGACGCACGGCTGTCGGTGCAGAGGGAAAGGAGACATGACTTGCTGATCTTCATTATGCAAACACAGGGCCTGAAGTGGGAAAACGTTTAACCCAGTCCAGTGAAGTGTCACCAGCGATTCTCGGTGCCTAATGTACCACAGACGCTGTCTGTCAGAGGAGTTAACCACGACCTCCGGGATCTGCCGGGAGGGCTGAGGGGAGAAAGCCGTTCCAAACGAAAAGCAAGGCCCCCGCTTTGCGCTCCCGGCCCGGGGCAGGCGGGCAGGACCTCTCGGGGCCGATCCACGCCGAGGTCAAGCGGCTGCCGCCTCCTCGCACACTCGTCCCCTTCAGTTCTAACAGAGGACAAAGCCGGCCCAGACCACGAGTCCCCCTCGCTCCCGCCGCCCGCAAGGCCCCGCGACGCCGCCAGGGGGAAGCCTTGCCCCGAAGATGGCGGCTGCGCCGGGGTCTGGCGCCTACCTCGCTGCCCCCGGGACAGGCTCGGGGCTGGTAGCCCGGGGCCGCAGCATGGGGGATCGGGCCCAGCCAGCCCCAAGGCGGGGACCGGGGTCGCCGGTTCGCCGCCTTCTTCTCGGGGGAGATGCAGCGGCGGGCAGGAGGCTGCCCGAGGCGCAGCGGGGCAGGTGTGACCCGGCGCCGCCTCAGGCTGCTGTGCGCCGGGGAGCCCCGGGTCTTGGCTTGGCCAAGGAACCCGGCGGGCAGGGCCTTCGGCCACGGATACAGACAGGGACGAGTGCATACACACTGCCAGAGGCGACCTGCAGCGGTTCAACACTGCTGGCGGCCTACGGCTCCCCAGAAGACACGGGGCAGCTCACAGGCACACAGGGCAGGGAAATGTCTGAGCAGTTTATATATACAAATAGTATATAAAGTACACAGCGCAGTTACCTCCAGGCTCCGGCTGCGAGTGAGATGCACAATCCCCATCAAAGTAAAGGGTGCAGGCACAATGCACATCGAAGGGACAAATCAATTCCTAGAAGCTAAAACCACACATGCACCAGCCCCCTGTCATTTTCCGAACTGCAAACAACAGCAACAAGGTCTGAGGCAACCATCAGTCTGAATTTTTCACTTCAAGTCAAAGGGATGATTTGACTTTAGATTTTCAAAGGACAGCTATCGTGATTTTTAAGCAATCATCTGCAAAAGAGGTGAATGGCACACTTGGTGATCTGCGTGATTTATTTGACAAAGCCTATTAGTCCTTTCTGAAGCAAATTAATAGTAATTCTCATCTGTTTGTCACTGGGAATTTAACATAGGCTAAAAAGTCATGGAGAGTTTTTTTCAGATGGAAGTCCATTCAAAACAGAACAAAATGAGATGAATTTGAGAACAAGTCTTCTTTAAATGAAAACCACTCACGGCTTGACTGTTAATCAAAAGAACATTACTTACCTTAGCATCACTGAAACCAGAATCTTGCAGCGAGGGGTTTTTTTGTCTTTCTTTACAGTCATAATTTATAACAGCTGAATTATTTGCTATAAATACTCTTTTCCCTCTGCTAATGTATTGTGCTGCAAACATTTTGTTGCTAAGACAATAAACTCCTAAATTGGGGCTTCTGAAAAAGTGCATTCTAATGCATTCCAAGCAGCAGCTTTCAACAAATAACACTATGCCATCTTGACAGACTAGATTTTATTTTCAGTAGTATTGAAAAATACTGAAATTTCTCACTAAATTCATTTCTTAAGCATAGAAAGCTGCTGCTTGCAATACAGTGGAACATATTTATGTATATACCAAAGCTAAAAAATTAAACCGGGATGAATTAGCAGGAAGAGATTGCTTTAGAAAGTAGTGAGCTAGATAAGTAAAATACATTCCTAAATACATGCAAAATATCATGGAATATAGAAGATAATGGTTTAATATGCATCCTGTTACACATGGAGAGCCGTTTTTCTACATGTAATATACACCTTATTTAAAAAATAAAACCCCCAAAACACCCAAAACTCTTAAAAAATGGTACCAGCAAAATTTGACTTTTCTTGGTTTTTAAACAATGTCCCAACAGATACTTTCAATGAGATAAATGTGATAGTACAGCTCTATGCCCTTTATAATCAGAGAGGTTACACGACCGTAACACATCACAAATATGTGTTACCTGATCAGAAACATAATAAAAGCCAGGCTTCGCAGAGTCAGGTTCCCCTGCCTCATGGAAAATCTCACATATCGCAACTCGACAATGTCTTTATACTTGGAGGGGTCAGAAGAGGGGCGTTTGGGAGCTCAGTGTGGCAAGAACTCCAGTGCCCCTGGGAACTGGTACTCCCAGGCTGCTGCTCACATAAGCTCCAAGGAGGAGGCTTGGCACTGGCTTATGAAGAGATCCGTGCACTATGCTCACAGACATACGAGCTGAAAAGACACAGGCTTCCCACATTAACACTCTGTGAGCTGCAGCAGATAAGAGTCATCATATTAGCTGCTGAAATTGCATCGTGCTCTTTCTCTTAGTATACTATTATGCCTCTGGGATATATTCTATTTATTGGGGAATTGGACCTAAACAAGAGTTTTTAGCAGTTTTCTAAATGGGACTTTAGTCAACTTGCTGTGAGGTACCTGAATGATTTCATGGGGAAGGGGCAGAGCAGATGCACAAACTAAATACTGTACGTGCACCTTTTTTAGTCCTGAACCGCTATTTGGAAATCGGTTAATTTTTCAGACAAACAATGATCTAAAATACTCAGCTGAAAAAAAGATTTTTTTGGTCATTTTTATAAATAATAATATCAAGGTTCTCCCAAAATTTGTCTAAAGCAACATTATAAAACAGAAAAAGCAAGAATGGCTGAAGAACTTGCCAAAATACACAGGTTTGCCAGAGGATCAATAGTGACTATAATGAGTACAGCGCTGAGCTGCAGGCCCACATGCATGTGGGTGTTTTCATCCAGGGGAACTGCGAGACCTAATGGAGAACATGAGAACCATAATTCACATGGGTAATGTTCTTCAGTGTCAGCATGAAAAGCTGACTTCTGCTTCCCCAGGCAGCAGCATCTTGGAAAGCTGCCCTGGTTTCTCAGTCATGGTTATCTTGTCATGCTTCTGTGGGATGGCATGTCTAAGAAGAGAGCATCTTGTTAGAGATGCTCTCCAAGCAGATAAGAGTATCCTGGGGATAACACCAACAGGTTCAGTTAGGGACAGGTAACTGGGAGAAGTTAAAACACAAAAAAGGAGGGAAGGGGGAGGATTTAGGTTGAAGATAGGGGAAAAAAAAGACATCACTTACTTAATCAAACACTGTTGACAAGAAGTGGCAAAACTTACATGAGGAAAATACCAGGAAATAAGATAGAATTTTGTAACACTGTGGGTTTGGGCTGTGCAGCAGACAAAGGACACTGATGGGGAAGCAATCACAAACACTAAGAAATGGAGGGAGCAAAAAACTGCAAAAGGTTTTGTCAATAGAATTTCATACCCAATTATTGTCACAGGACTCTCCAATTTTATTTCCTGCAATTCTTCTGGCAAAAGGCCAGTTCTCATATGACCTCCATAATTCTTTTCAATCTTATCAATGAAATTATCATTCCTTTGAGGCAGTCCATTTTCTTATCTTTTAAGAGAGATAATTTCCCTTAAATGTAGAACCATTTCCTAAGAAAACTGACCATAAATAGAAAGTTTTCTTTTACAGAGATACACTAACATCATTATGCTAACATCTGCAGGTTTGATATTGTTGCAATTATACTAGAGGGAGCTCACCCACACAGAATGCTATCCAAAGAGGGTTTTTTTTTCTTCTTAACTGGGTGAAAAATGGTCGTGCCAGGGAGCAACTTTGAACACAGGTAAAAAGTGGACAATATGCACCAGCACAGGACCTTTAGGAGGTGCATGTCCTCTTCTGTGTACTGCAGCTGTTGGGTATCTGCTCTTTCCGAGCATGGATCATAAGCAATTTCTAATCTCATGTCTGCTTCTGGGCTGGGCTAGCAACACAGAGTTGATTTGAACCTAGCAGATAGCCTAAGAATTAACAGGTTATGCTATTACTTGACAAATCCTGGTGTTGGGATCAACTCGGTGAGTCTCTTTTCTCTGCAACAATGCCAAAGGCCTTCAACCTACCTGCCCTCCCTGCTCAAAACTGCAGTCAGTAGGGCAGGTGGCAGGGAGCAGAGCCTGATTCAACAGCAGCTATTGCTCATTTTCTTGTCACTCCCTAGGTCACCACTGGCAGAAATCCCTCTGGAAATGCATCTAAAAATATTTTGAAAACTTGGCCTCCACTGATGAGAAAATTAAGTGGTGACTCATGCTCCTCTCAGCTCCAGACATGACTGCTGCAATTTGATGGACTGAGAAGCTGATATTCCACGGAGACTGCAATTTGCTTAGGGGAGCAGCTGAGAGGCCTCATTAGCACCAATTGTTTCCAACACATCTCTCTCATCCTTTTAATCACTAACAAATTTAATTTTACTTCTCACTGAAGATCTCACTCTCCACCTTTCTGGCAAGAGAACAGTTTAGAGGCTGCTTTCATGACCTTACAGCTCTAGATGCCAGCATGAAGCATACCTGTTTGTAGCAGTGCCTTGCACTTGCATCTCCTGGCATTGCTTTCTGTAGTCCTGCATATCTAAAGCCATTGGACAGTCCTTATCCTTGCTACTCCATAAGATTAGTTACCATCCTGCAGGGAGTTCCTTGTTGAATGACATTTTTACAGGAACTAAATGCATAAACATTGAAGAATTTATTTTAAA
Organism: Loriculus beryllinus; assembly: GCA_039877255.1. Classification (NCBI taxonomy): domain Eukaryota; kingdom Metazoa; phylum Chordata; class Aves; order Psittaciformes; family Psittacidae; genus Loriculus; species Loriculus beryllinus. The sequence continues at coordinate 12,980 of JBCJKH010063719.1, forward strand.
ATGCCTCCTCAAAGAAGTCACAGTCTAATGAACACGACTGATAATGTGGTTTACTCAAGAAAACAGGAAAGAGGAGACAACCTCCCTCTGCTGACACTGATACGATGCTCCTTTGGTCTGGGAGCCTGGAGCTATTCACAGATAGGACAAAAGAGATTTGGTTTATTAGATACTGGAAAAGGCAGGCCATCAAATCTAAAGTAAAATACTCTTCATTTACTGTCATCATGGCTACATTATTGCCAAGCTTTGTTAGAACAATGAGGGGACTTTTCAAACAGCTTCCATGGGGAGACTGCTCTGCAACTTAACAACTCTTTAGCTGGAGATGTGCAAGTGTAACAAAGGGCAGAATTTAGTCTCTTGTCTATTTAACATGTTTGCAAGGGACTGTATGTGTTTCTGGCACTTTATAATAATAGAAATATAAATACATTTGGCTTATAACAAAATAGAGAAACTATGATTTAGCCCTTTACTGTGTTGTAATCCCGAATGCATCTACATCTATTTAAGTGCAAAATAGTCTATAGAGTTTACAAATACAATGCTGCGATCATTTGCTCTAAAGGTTCTGTATGAGATTATGATTCAATACAAAACACAATTCAGCATCTGAGATTTAATTTTTAATGTCAGAATAACATCAAAAAAAGTAGCGCTTTCTCCATATGCAGTTTTGCAAAAAAATGTATACCAGGGACTTGGTCCTTTCTAGTGATTTCTACATACACAATTGCTCATCTCTTATGCACGTATACACTTGCATGTAAGTAAATGTGTTGCAGATAGACAGTATTTCATCTTGCCTTCTAACCTCCCGCTGTCAAGATATTGCCACAGAAAACCTCACACAAATAAAACTAACAGTTCCTCTTTCCCTGACTGCCAGAATAACATAGGGGACTACTTCTGTAAAACCAAGCTGCTGGATTGCTCTCTGTTTGCTCTGTGAACAAGCACCAACGACACAGCTTCTGCTGAGATTGCCTTTTCTGTCATACAACCTATTCATGCTAACTAAAGGATCTGTAAGAAAAAACAGAACCACAATTTTGATTTGATCATGTAATTATTTACCTTGGACCAATTACTGGGGCCATCAAAAGCTTCTTAATTTAGTGCACAAAAAGGGAAATAAAATGTTTGAGTAACTCAACACAAAGTGCTAAGATTCCCTGTGACTTATAGTGTGCTTTTTTATTGTTTAGGTGGTTTATTCCTCTGCTATCATTAGGTGGGATTATAAAGATGCCGAAGATCAGAACTGTTGATGATCAAGAAAATCTTTATGTTTTAACATGGACAAAGGTCTCACTTGCCATCAGTTTCGCCTGATAATTTTCAACACCTCAGACACCTCTCAGTTAACTTTAAAGCCAAGAAACTGAAAAGATTCAGAACAGTTCTAACTCTCTACTGAAAAACTGGTGGAGTTCAATTAATTAAGTTTCAGTTGGTGCTAATTCACAGTATTCTAACGACTTTCTTTCCTCAAGTTTAGTTCATAAAGTATTTCCATACAGTTCAGAGATAATCTTCCAAAAGAACAAGCAAGCAGTTCAAAAGCTTACCCACAAAAGAACAAATCATAGGTAACAGAGGTAAAAAGTTGACCTAGAGAATAAGTAATTTTCTCTTGGTTTTCTAATAACAAAATTGAATTCAAAACCATTCTGTTTATTAAAGACATATAAGCATAATAACAGGTCACAGTTAAACATCTTAACAGTCTTTAAACATAACAGAATTGATATGCATAAGTAAGTTTCATGAAGTACGAATTCAAAATATACTTCAGTTTTGCTTTATGTTCCCTTTAGACCAACACCTACAACACTTGTAAACGATATTTAGGCTGCCCCAAGCAATCAGAAAGGACTTTGTAAAGGCTTTAACAAAACTCCATTGTAAACCAGCTTAAAATATTCTTAAATGTGGAAAAAAATTAACAAAGAAAGGATGTGTTCAGTGAAGCAAGTTGTTGGGGGTACTGAAAACTGGAGATTCAGTATGTAGAGGTAGCTCAGTAAGGGTATTTGCAGTGTTCTGACTACTTAGCATTGACATGACCACTGTATGCTTGAACTCTTCCTGGGTATTTTAAGAGAGTGCTCTTGTTGGGCCTGTTTCTTTGCCATTCAGAACCAACAGAAATGCTCATCAATTTCAGTGGAATTGGGATTAAGTCCTTATATACTCAGGAAGTTCAGGTTTATGGAAACAGAACAAAAAGAAACTGTCATGTGTCTGGACTGTCTGCTGCAAGCAGGGTTTTTAAGCCCAGGAATTAAAGAATTCAGCATGTTGTCACCTCATGTACCTTCATTACACAGTCGTTTTATTGGTGATGACAATTTTGAACAAGGTGATGCTGTCAGCTCCCAGTAGCTTCTCATACAGATGACATTAGAGCAGTCTTGCATTGACTGACCATCAGGTAAAGCGCTGATGATTGGTACTGGATTACTTTCCCATTGTTCAGAGGAATAACAGACTAGGGATAATAGACTAAGTAAACCAAACACAGTTTTTTCACAAAGGCAAAATGATATGAATTTCACATGCCTATTGTCATACAAAAGATCTTTAGCTTATGTAAATGGCTATAGCGTTGTTAGAGCTGTAATAATTTACATCTGCTAAAGATCTGCTCTTAGGTAAACTGCACTCAGCTGCACTATTAACTGCAGTGTTAACCATGCCACATGAAACTTCAGCATTTATATTGATCCCAGTTTGACCTATTTCTTAAACTCTTTTTAATAGTTTAATGCAAATTGCCAGCCCAGTTTCTGCAGGTGGGTACACCTCAGAGCCTGGACTAGAGCATGCTTCTGAAATCTTAATCTCCCAGATAAGATGCAGTGTTGGCTAAATGTTTAAATATATGCCTGCGTTCCTTCTCTTCAACATTCCCATTAGAAATAGTATTTTGTATGCTTTTTCTATATGTAAGTTTATTAAAAAGAGTAACGTTTCCTTTTCTAAAAAGTGGTGGCTGATTGTCAAATTAGCTAAGATAGCACTTCTGATACAAAAAGGATCCTTTCAACTGGGGAAAAAAAAAGTTAACTTTCTTGTCCTCACAAGCTATTATTCATTACCAATACAGCAATATAGAAAACATAGCTTGGCTTACTACAATAAAGGTTCTGTTTCAATATTAGCATCCTAAATTCTGTCACTGTGGGTCTCTGTGCATTGCACTGGGGGAAGGAAAAGAAAAAAGAAAACGAAAAATTTGTGTTCTTCAGGGGTAAATTATAAAAGATCTGCTAGGTGCAAACACAAATACTTCACTCATAACCCAAGCACCAGACCATTTCTTTGAAGAAGCTTATGAGGCATTTAAGATATACAATGGCACAATATCATACAATGGAATTAAAAGAATTTTCTTGAGAAACCATTAACTTTGAAGGAATGTCTAGACAACTGTGTCAACAAATGCAAATAATTCATGCTTCTCAGCTTCTATCCAATGGATGGCCCCATGCTGAGTATACACAAACTCAGAAGAAAAAGGCATGTCACAGTCATATGACTAGGGAGTGTAACAGAGTCACACAGAAATTCAAGTCAATCTCAAAAAAAAGCCTTCAGAAAGCTCTTCCCCAGGGTAAGCCAGCAGTGGGATAAGCTTCTGGTCATTTTGGCTAGTTTAAAACAGAGACTTACAGCTGGTGCACCCTGGCTCAAAGCAGAGGCAATGGAAAAAACAGCTGTTAGTCATGACCATTCAATCAATTAGAAAAATAAAACCTAAAGGATTCCAAAATACTGTACAACCTCTTGTAGTAACCAACAAAGTGGCTTCTGGAAACAATGCTTTTGCCAAAAATGCATCTGTAAGGCACTTAACAGGTATCTTTTTAATATATATATATATATATATATATAAAAATAAAATATGCACTGAAGCAACATTCACAAATACCCAGTTGTCTCATTTGTCTGTGTGTACAATATAGTACATATATACATTCACTGTGCCACAGGCCATCTCCGTAATTATACCTTCACGGGTGCTTTGGGCTGCCTGGTTAACTTCAGTGCCTGTGAACAGTAAACAAAACAGTCACTCTTTTATATCCTTCAAACACAACCAACAGCACAAGACCAGATTTTATTTATAAGGGGCAACAAATGCTGTGCGGGCTTATGGAAGGCTGAGTGAGGGGTTGGCATGCAGGGCCACTCTGGGATTTGGGATGATGTTTTTATCTCTGCTAGCTCATCACAACCTCCTCATATACAGATAGCCTTAACAGAGGAACCACAAGGAATATGATTACAGTGCCAGTAAAGAAAGCTGAGGTGGGTCTCAGATGTCTTTTAGAAAACAGCAACTTGGAGCCCACCCAAACCACTTGTGGCATAGATACAGGAGCTTCTGATGCACTTTGGGAAACACTGCAGAGAAAATTTCTGCCAACACCTTTGTGTTCCCTGGCCTCCATCCATATGGCTTGAATCCTGCCCAGAGTATAGTCAATGCTGCAGCGGCAGGTGTCACGCACCTCTAATGTTTATACCTTCTTTTCTAAGAAAAGGTAAGAGTAAGCCAAAATCCATCAGTCCAGAGGTTATCTTATGCCAGGGGACACCTGATGTCTTTGTAACTCTAATCTACTCTCTCTAAAGAGGAGAGAAACCACACATTTGTGATTTATTTATTTGGGGTTTAATTGTTAGCATGGTCCAGCTCTGTGTTCCCCATAGGACTGGCCAACTATAGTAGCTGAACTTTTTATGCAATGTGTGACAGAAGTTCAACTCAAATGATAGGTAATCATGCCTCTAGTTTGGCAGGAAGCACCTTGTCTAACTTTGGAGGCAAATGTGACAGGCTTAAAAGGTGTTAGCTTTTCAGCTGTTCCTGCATCCCAGTATGATCACTGTAGAGGATGCCTGTTGCTGGTGTGCTCTGCATCAAAAAAGCTCAGTTCTTTCTATGTGGGATGAATTAGCCTGAATGAGAGGGAAATCAGTGAAATTTGCAAACTCCTGAAATTTGGAACCTCTTTTTTCCTTAGCCTTTTGGGCAAAGTGCCCTGACAGGCTGGCATTTTCCTGTTGAGTGAGAGACTTATCATTTCTGGAGTGTTGGCTAAACAAGCAATTTTTAGTCTGAGATGTGTTTGATGGGTCTTCTTATTGTAGATATTAACCTTTAATATTGTACATTTAAAGCTTGTAAGCACTGCTTGAAAAATGCTCCAGCACAAGAATAAACCCTTAAAAGAATCCAAACCTTTAAAAATAAATAGGCTCTATTCCCCTCAGAAACACTGGCTTTCAGAAACACCAGCATTTAACTATTGTTAAATCTAGCCATTTGAGATTAGTCTTTTAGATATTATTCAGCAAGAGACTTTGGGGAGAGACATCATTCCACATTTTGTTTGGGGAAACAATTTTCTAACTTTGTAGTCTGGCAGATTCTGCTGCCATATTTACAAACTAGAAATACCTTAGTGTAGATGAACCTCTAAATATTTAAATCCAATTTCATACAACCAGATCACATGTACTATCATAATTAAGTAAGAATGTCACTGCAGTTGAGTACTGTGACTGGATAACCGTCTCCCCCTGCAAGAGAGATGCCAAAATGAAGCCAAGGTGTTTATAGAAAATAAACATCAAGGGTGATGATGACATGTTTATTTTCAAAGCGGGAGACCATTATCCAGTCACAACATTCACTTCTATTATACTTATTGCAACTGTACCAGACCCAACCTCATTGATTTCTTTTCAAAGAGTAATTAAAATAACATTTGTGAATAATACAGAAGACCAACTAAAGAAACTGCTGCAACAGAACAACAATCCCCCAAAGTGGTTCTACAGTAGCATTACAGTCTGATTAGCACAGGAGGTTTATTTGATGCTTAATGAATAAGAAACTAGTGCTGGTGAACTGTAAATCTCTCCAGTACTGGCTGACTTTTTTGATGCCCTGTTTCAAGGCTGTGCTAACTTGCAGCAGTTAATCTGACAGCAGTCCCTAAAGGCCATTACCACCCCTGAGTATTGGGGAGGTCTGGAAAAGCTCCAGTCCCACTCCTGATCCTGGCAGCAGAGAGCAGTTAGATGCTGAAAAGAAGTCGCATTGCAGGGATTGTTCTGTCAGTGGCAGTGTCTATTGAAGGCTATCTTTCTGAGGGAATGGCATAGAATTTTCTTTACACAGCCTCTGATGTCTCCTGATAGTTTCTGATAAAAAAAGATCATGACTTTCAGACTGGTGGAGAAATGACATAGGATTCTCAAATTTGCATTTCTGGATGCTAAGATAAGTATATCTTAACAGGGTCTGATTTTTGGACTCAGTTCCTGAAAATTGAGTTGGTTTGGTTTTTTTTACAATTCAGGTAACCAAAAGTGGGGCCACATAAAAATCACTGATTTGGGGAATTTTAGCATTCAAGTTAGCAAGGTGACTCAGTGGAGTGAAGCTAGTAAAATGGCAGCTTAATGGGTTTTGCTGACAACTCGAAACATGGAAGTTATATAAAACGCCAAACATTTCTCCACTGATAAGTGGTGGTACTGTGCTTGCCACAGTAGGTCTCAACTTTCAGCTAAAATGACTGTCAAATACTGCTTCAGGTGACACAGCTTCTTGATCCTTACTATCTCAGAACAATAAGGACAGCATTACAGTCAGTTGCACGGAGTAGTTTTCTGTGGGGTGGTTTCTGAGAACCTGAACAAACTCATTGCAATTATTTCATATAGACTACAGAATGGCTGTCAGATGTCAACAGCTTCAATGTGAACTGAAATAAGCATAATTTGAATCAGTGACATCAATGCAAATACCTCTCAGTTACAAGCTATTATCCTATGAGCTATCCCCTGCCATTATTTTGGCATGAAATGTGATGCATCAGACTCCTGTAGACTTCTTGCTATTGTAAAGAGTGGCCTAAGTGAAAAATCAAACCAGTTTTAATCCTGCTTCAATTCAATTTAGAGAGTGTTCTCATTTTATGTGATCTCCCCAGCTTCCACGCCAGTGGAAATACTTCTCCATATGGGAGAGCCAAATCTGTGATCATTAGCTAAAAATGGTGCCATTCTTACTAGGCATAATCTGATGAAGTTATAATTTAAACTAATCATAGAAGTTTAACTTTGAGATTTGAACCTTTTCAGACCCAAGAAGAATAGAGTCCAGCTTTTTTTTTTTTTATATACTACTGTGACTATCAGTGCTGCAAAGGAGCTAAAGACACAGAAAAGTCCCTACCATGGGATCTCCAAGAAGGAACCTGAAGAGTTTTAGATGTGTTTAGTTGTTTTTTTTATCTCATAGCACTCTTTCCACTATAAATAAAAACCAGCAATTCTTACCTTTTGTCTAGAAACCATCCAGGATTTTATTGTTGGTACCAGCAGACTTCCAAGAAGAATCTGAGCAGGATGATAGATGAGTAAGGGGACGGAAATTAAGGACAGGTGCTCATAACCTGCAAATACTATCTTCAGCATTGGAATCCCTGCAGGCAGACAAACAGGAGAGAGACTTTCACCTCAGATTTTGAGCTCCAGATAAAAGCAAAACATTTTATGTTGCATTGACATTTCACCAAAAAAACCTTCTGAAAGAAACAAAGTGAAGACTCAGAAGTTTTATGTAAAAAAAAACCAACACAAACAAACCAGCAAGAACATGAACAGAAAAAAAGAATACCTGGCAGAGAAAGTTCTGTGGCATTAAGGAAGGAGTAGCAGAATGTCATAAAAGATCTAATTAAGCTAATAGCTGCCAAACTCCTGCTGAAGACTTGATATAAAATAGATTCTGCATGAATCTGTTCAGTTCCTGAGCACACTTGTGTCCTGCTTATTTACTACCTTCTCTCACTGTGCTGTTTTGTGTTTTTGCAACTGTCCTCCATCCAACCTGCCTGACTTCTGCTTGTATCCTTTCTTCAGCCTGTTCATCACTGGAGAAGGATTGCGCTTTCCTGGCCAGTTTTCTCCCTGCCAGTTGGTGAGTACCCAAATGACAGCTTTCCCTGCTCTGACCGATTCATGCAGTCACAGTCAAGTACTCTGCAGGTCAGTGCTTAGGTGTTAAGAGAACAAAACTCTCTGCTCTACCTATGTGTTTAAGAAGAGATACAGCATGAGAGAGAAAAAGTTTAGTGAATCGAGTGAGCAATATGAAGTGATCATGCCTATGAAGAGTTAGGGAGCAGCTGAAGTACAGATGTTGCTACATACTGGAAAAAGTGAGTATTACGAGCTAGAGATGGGACATTTTTCCTAAGAGCTTGAATTTGCACTAAACACTGCTAATTGTGTTAGACATCTCCATGCATAATTTTCCCACTTGATCATGTGATATATAAAATTAAATTTGATTAACTTTTGCAGTAAATAAATCAATTATGTTTACTTTGAATATGCTGTTGTTCAAAATTACCTGTTTAAACCTTGGAACTTTGCTACCACGCTCTACAACTCGCATATGTGAGCAAAACTTGCAACCACCTCTGACCAGACATTTGCACAGTTTGCCAATAAGAGCAGCTGTGATTCCACAGCAGCCCCCTGACAACATACCTTATTTTCTCTCTCATCTTAAATGTCATTCTAGGAATCTTCTGCCAGCATCACCCTTGCACCAAAGCAGGCTATAGTTTTTAAAGAGCTCATTGTGTGTCTCCTTTCTCAGCAATGACAAAAAGCTGAGCTTTGTGCCACATGCCCTCTATTCCTCTATTAGTAGATATTTCAGATCAGCCAAAGCAGCCATGCTTGGGCAAACTTTTCTGTATGTCCTGGATAAATTCCTATTTCCAACACTTTTTCAGGTGTGCCTTAATAAAAGTTGTCTCCCCCTTATGTAAGGAAACAGATTTTTTTTGTTGAATATTACCATGCCACCAGTGCCTCACCATTTCTAACATGCCTAGGCTTGCTGAAATCTTCATGATGTTTCCACAGCACCATTTTTTGCCATTATTTTGATTAGCTTTATCACATCTACCACTAACAATCTCATCCCCATACTAGTTGCCTTTCCTTACATGGCTATAACCAGGGAAAGATTAAATCAAATAAATAAGGGCTTGCATGCTAATTTGAATATTATAATTACCTTCAAAAGAACATCATGGACCTATCACAGAGTAGGGTTGTTTATTATTAACACTGATTTCTGGGGCTTGAAATAGACAGTATTTGGATAGAAATTAAATGGGCATTTGCATTATTTTAAGGAGTGTAATTTATTTCAAATGCCCATCAAACTGCTTTTGTAAACTGACAAAGGTTTATTGGTTGTTTCCAGGCAACAACTTGACCCTTATGCATCCTTTTCTGTTCTCTAACCACAGAAGAATAAACTAGAGCTCCAACCTATGAACATGCTATATTTATGTTCTTAAGACAGTACCTAGTTTTGGTAGTGCAATTTCATCCATAGATCCAAAACCACTTTAGTAAGCTGAACAGGACTCCTACAGAGAATCAGAGAACACTAAAATGACTAGCCTAAGATCACACAGAAAACTAACAGCAGAGACGTGAACAGAATGGATCCAAAGTGGCTGAGACATGCTTTAAATTACTGTATATTTTCTGAAAGATGAGAAAATTGAGCCTAAAAAGTAAATTCTCTAGAGGAAAGCTATTTCAGTAAGGCAGGAAAAGAAAATTAAAGTTGTCAAATATAAATACAAAATACTATAATTAGTGTGACAATGTAATTAGATCGCTGGGTGGAAAGAGATTCTTAATTCACAGCATGTTTAAATACACGTCACAACAATAGGTTCCTGTAAGCTACTAATGTGCAATTAAAGCGCCTGTTATTTACCAGTAAAAACTAACTGGTGAAAAGAAGAAATAATCATTTCTATATTATTTCATTGGAAATAAAAAGCCCTGTTGCCTTTTTATACACTTCTGATTTTTATAATTCCAACTTTGCCAGTATGCAGCTGTCTGAGAAAATATTTCATGACAGAGATCCAGAGACTACAGTCACAAATGCTTGTGTCAGTAATATTAACACAAAGCTAAACAAAACAGCAAACGTTTTTGTAGCAATTCACAGTAACTGCAAGCCTCAGTACAACTGCTAATATTTTCCAAACACACAAAGCTCATGCAAATTCCTAATTAGGAAAAACATTTTAATAGCTACTCTTCCCTCTCTTACAAAAACAAACCCACAAACAAACTACATATTGTTTATACACATAAACCAAAGCCGAACAAAGTGAAAACCAAATTCCAGCTAAAGAAAGAAAAGTGACATTATAATGCTTAGGCTGATGCTGTATTCTGAATCTTAGCCCGTAAAGCATTTTTAACATGCACTAAGAGAAGAAATAACAGCAGCACTGAGTAAAACAGCAGTTTCATGAACAGGTGTGGCTATAACAAAACTAGTAAGGTGAGACAAATTTTAATCTTTCAAAAAAATCACATGTATTAAACCCCAGACCACTGTCTTAGTCTTAAGTCTCCTCAAAGTACACATCAGCTTCTACAA
>JBCJKH010063721.1:0-12486 GCA_039877255.1 Loriculus beryllinus
AGCGCCTCAGCACCCTCACAGGGAAGAGCTTCTGCCTAAGAGCTCAGCTCAATCTCCCCCATCAGGTTAAAGCCATTTGTCCCCAACACTTTTACAGTGAAACAGAGAACTGCAATTTCACATGCAGTATTAATTTCCACAGCATATGGGAAAAATACAGGTGTCTTATACATGGCTAGGAAACCAATTCCCATCTCTTGATTTCAGCCCATTACCAACACAAGTACCCTCCCTCAAGAGCATGGTGCCACAACTTGCTGCTTCTCTGTCTCCTTATATATTTTACAGCAGTGCTCTGTTGGGGTTTTCCATTGCAAATGTCATTACAAAACATGTAGCTACCACCTTTCAAACCACACCAGAACAACACCACCTATAAGAACTTCTTGTGTTCATCTTAAAGAAGGCTTCATGCTATTCAGGCTAAAGGATTTACTGTAATTATATCTACTGTAAAGATCTGGGATGAATTCTTCACTTATTGTATTTACAGATGGATCACACCAATTGAAAAGAAGGATATAGAGTCAGAGTCAAGCTTGGAGGTGAAAAATGCATACTCCAGTGTTTTAAAACATTAAGGCTCATGCAGCCAAGGTTTCAGAATTTCAAATTTATTTTTTTTTTAACTTTATTTTAAGTCTGGATTTGGTTCAGGGACTGACTTTGGTATTTAGATTATTATTTTTGCTGTAACTATTATTCTTTTCAGTAATTGTTAAATCACCTCAAGCTTGTTGCCTTTTCTGTATAGAAATCAGTTAAGCATCACAGATAAGGAAATATCATAACCAATTTGCAACCCATTTTGGCCAAGAATGGGACCAGGAATGCTGACTTTCAGTTACCTTCTTTCACAACTAAGCTAATAAATGAGGTAGAAAGCTAACACAGGAAGGTACTGTGTACACTAACCCTCATATAATAGTACTTATCCCATGCTTGTGTTATATGCAGGAGGTCAGAGGAGACGATCAGAGCAGTCCCTTCTGGACACAAAGGCAATGAACTTATATTTAAACATGAAGCAACATTCAATAACCTGCATCAGCTTTGATTAACTGTTCTGCAAGATTGAAAGTAACACAAGCAGAACTAACGTGCACTGTGGGCAAAAAAGACATCAAAGCACAGCTCGTGATGGCAAGGTTTTTAGTGCATAAATACTGGATGGGAATCTTGCCTGTATGTTTCATGCTGACCCTGCTGGAACAGTTCATCTTGTCTCCAGACCATTTTGGTTAGGGCTGTTACAGAAAGGCAGTGACAACTAGGCACTATAGCTTCCTTCAAGTCTTTAGCTAACCCCAGTCTCTACCTCTTAAATATATAAATACACACATATATATAAGCAGATACTATATATGAGCTGCTATTAAGCAACTGACTTTTTTAAACATGCAAACAAACTTAGTATAAGCTCTATAAACCAGCTCTGCTTTTTCTGGTATTGATTTTGCTTATTTTGAAGTTAAGCATATCCATAAATATGCTGTATGGTCCCTTGAGGTAAGTCTCATAAGGTATATTAAAAAAAATAAAACAGGAGGAGAAGGAATTTTTTGGCAGTAATTACCATCTCAGATAACCTGCCTGGGGTTGGGAAAGTGTGCCAGCAATCTGCTCAGAAATAGCTTTCATTTGGGCTGTTTATTTTCATATGCTTTGTCTGACACTTTACTGCTGTGGCTGGGTACTTAACTGTCAGCTTCCATTAAATGCTTTGTCAGTTGTTCCCACTCCAGGCAGAAACCAAAATTATCGTTCATCTCCCGTTATTCATTAAAGTCAACCCACTGGCAGGATGCAAGCAGGATGATAAAAGAAATCATCCTTGTGCCAAATGGTGAGATTTCTTCAGGCTCCTTTGCTCCAGCACTCCCCCGGTTACTTGTCTCTTCCTTCTCTTGACTGGCCCAGATATCTGCCTTGCTTCTGTCAAATAAGTGGGGAATTGAGGATAGTTGTTGCATTTTAAAGCAAAGTTGGGGGAATGAACTCCTCTGCATTAGCTCAAAAAATTGGAATATTGGGATATTCTGAAAGAGAACATTGTGCTTGCTTCACATTAGTTTGGACTATCACATCATAATCGCATGGGCGAGTGTCCCTTCCTATAACAAGATACAGTATGAAATATATATGGGATGTTAATAAAATAGCTTAGGGAATACCTATTACTCTCAAATGAGTATTTGATTAAATGATTATTTGTAAAAGATTTATTGTTTTGCTGGTTTAGGGTGTGTGAATGGGTTAATTTTAAAAATTATTTAAACTAAGTTTTCCAAGTTTTGATATATATATAGAGAAAAAAAAAAAAAAAAAAAAAAAAAAAAAAAAAAAAAGAGGGTTAGAAAGTTCTAGAAAAGGCAAAATATGTTATTTCAGGTCAAGCAAAGCATTTTAAGATGATCAAGACTGATCCTTGCTCTTCCAAATTTGGTCCTACCTAAAAATGCCGCTGTACCCACCACACTTTAGTTCACCCTTTGAACCAGAGAATTCATTACATGTATTGCTCTAATTACGGTATGGTTTCTTTTAATAAGCAGATGTGGAACAGTATAATCATAGCCGTAGGCTATTGAAATGGTGGACTCCAGTCTGGATCTGGACCTCACATAAATTTGCCCCAAGCCTTCCCAAGGTCCCAGACATATGACCTCTTGCACATTCCTGAAGGAGACCCATGGGTTTTACCACTCTTTTTGGTTTCATAGCAAGCAGCTGCAGGGCCCTTCCAGGACTTCCACCCACAGAGGTGGTGTGCACCACCAAGCTGGACCAGCACAGGTAAAGCTAGTGTACAGCTCCCTGCTGACTTCCCCCCTGGTGAGAATTAGCAGACCTCAATGAAATTACCCAGTGAGCCTTTATTAAAAATGGAGAACCTATTGCTCAAGACTGCAACATGCTTCACTCCAGTGGAATAAAAGTACCCCTCCCCCAAACAAAAACAAATGTTCCTCAACAAAGGATCTCTATTACTGCTCTTCTTCCAGAAGAAAAACATTCCATCTTAACATATTTGTTCCTACTCATGCTCCTGGGGTTTTCAATGGAAGTCTTGAAGCTGTCCAAGAAGCCCATAAACCGGAGCCCCCTTCTGATTCAAGTGTGCCCTCTTGTTCAGATTTTGGGAAATGGGATGATTAATTGATTTCCATCATCAGTCTCCCCATAAGTCAGAAGCCAAGCTGCTATTTCAAGTTTCCATTGACAAAGATTTCATTATAAGAAGCCATAATTTTTAACCAGCACTGTGCAAACTTTTTAGTCCTTGACCTGAATTAGGCCCATATGTTTCAGAAAAATGCGGTGAGAGCAAGTTTGGGGGGGAGTGAAGTGGTGAGGGGAGGGGAAGGGAGCAACTGGTCTATCTCAGTGGCTGAACAAACTTCCACCCACATCACAGCATAAAGGGGCTATGAATTGGTCGTCTTAACCCTTATCTAAACAAAATAAATCAAAAATACAATTTTCCGATTGACGCTGAAGGATTTGCTTTCTTAGCCAAAAAGCAATTTTAAACTCCCTTGCTGAGTAAGCTCTGCCCAGTTACTGAACTCCTTTGAGAGCTCCTGAAGTCCAAGGTGGTATCACTTAATCCACCTTCTCATGTTCCGCTGCTGGTTCCGCTGCTGGGATAGAAATGCCCTCAAACAGCACCTGCCACAGGATGCAGTTGTAACCACAGCTAAGTGTTGTATATTTCCCTGATGACTAGGAGACCTTTCCTCCAGAGGGCTTGACAAATAAGCTGAAAACAGAGGAAAAGTGGGAGGAAGGCATCTTTATTACACAGAGTCAAACATGCAAGGTGTATTCCAGTAAATAAAGCAGTGCCATGTTATGAGCTCAAGAACCTGCCAAGATCATCTATATTGTTTAAAATGACTGCATAGTCCATGGTCATGAGCAAGGACTGTTGAACTATCTCTAGCAAGGAGCAGAATGAACATGAAACAGGAAAGCATGTTGATCTCACCTGTTTTATTTCGCCTCATAGACAGAGTCTTCAGCAGAGCAGAGGCCTCATTTGTGTGGTAGCTCCAAATCAAAGATCTGGAACAGGAGATCTGGAGACTGAGCAATACCCCACTTGCACAGCACTGTTTCTGCATCCCAAAATTACCTCTTCTTCACCATCACTTATGCTTGAGTTCTTTGGCAACATCAGATGCTTAATCTTGCTTAATGGGATAGAAATCCACTAGCTATTAGGACTGGGGAACAGCAAGATCACTGTGAGAATGAACCAGAAATACCAAGGTGGTAGCTTCAGAAGTTAGCACCAAGCTGTGTGGCTGTGTAATATGGCTAAGCCAAAAACATAGAGACAGGAACTGATATGTCTGGTATAGTCTTTTGTTCTCTTTGATTTACAATATGGCCTTAGACAAATCAACTTAGTTTTGCCCCCAACAAAACGCGTATAAATAACATCAACATACCTAAAATATTCTTTCAGAAATGTAAACAGAACCCAATGTGCTAGTTAGTAATGCTCTTGCAGCCTGTCGTCTAGAATGTTAAGGCAGGACCTTGGCACAGTGCTGTCACACAGGAGGGCTACAACACTCAACAGCTTGGGAAATCCGAATATTACACTGATATGATGGCTGTTTCCATCATGACTGAACTATGCCAACAGCACAAGTCATGTTAGGATCTGGAATGGCCAAAGGTTCATCTGAAATTTTCCCAGGCAAAGAAAAATAGTTAGCAGATATTGAACAATTCAATTGTCTTCTCTGCCTCTTGAATGATAAACTTAATCAGAGCTCCAGCTTTTTCCTTCTTTAATTTTTTTCTTTCAGCTGAACCCAGCCTGTCTGGAAACCCTGATTCTGGCACAGATTCCTGTGCTGTGAGGAATCTGTCTCAATTAAGGTTGGATTTGTCAAACAGATGATGGTACAGTGAGGTAGTGGTAAATGAAGAATAATACCCTCTGACTTGTTCCCTCTCCTTGTTGATACTTTGCAGCCTGCACATCCAGTTCTTGTCCTACTAGTCTATCATTCGTTGCAGGGTCTCTATTCTCATTTCAGTCCTATCACGGTAGTGATATATTTGATGATGTCACAAAAATGTCATCAGCTTCAGTGATCTCAGAGTCTCTTGCATAAAGTCAGGCAAGCTGGACACAGAAGAACAGAAAGTTTTGGGTATCCTCAGTATTTTGGAGAAAGCGAAAAGTGGAGAAATTAAATCTCTCACACACAGGTTTTGATAAGAAATGTCTGGTTTATGTCTTTTGGGCTTCAGAAAGAGCAGTAAATCCATACAGTCTAAGCCCAGAAAAAGTATTTATTTAGCACAGACCTTGAAAGATGAACCTCCACTCATCTTCATATGACTTCAATGCACTGTGCTAAAGTAGACCCAAATTTTTCAGAATGACGTAAAGTCCTGATTAAAGGGACCAAAGGATGAAAAATCTCCCACTTGAATTGATAATTGTTCTTAATGATTAATTGTCCCAACAGTTAAAAATGTTGGCCTTGTTTCTCTTCAGGATATGAGTTCAGGTGCAGCTTTTGTTACCAGTTTTTGTTATATCCTTCTGTACTTGATTAGGTGATCTGCAGCGCTGCCATTTCTTCTCCATGAATACAATTCATCTAGCATGAGCAAAACACCTCATAACCTTGCTTTTCACAAACTTAACAGACCAGTATCTTTTAAGTCTTCCACTGCAATGCATTTTCTCTGGCCCTGCCCCTGTGTCAGTTTTTGCATGTCCATGCATCCTGAGATCAAAGTTGTGTCTCAAATGGGATCTCCTGTCTCACAGTAAGGCACAAGCTGCTGTGAAGATTCATGATCACAGGGACATTCAGCTCAAGGTGGCAATTTACATCTCATGGTTCAGAACATGCTGACATAGGAACTGTGCTTAGAGCAGCTTCTTCAAACTGAGCTTTTCTCCAAATTTCCTTCAGGTTCCTCTTGAGTTTTGTTTAATGGATAGTTTCATCTAAAGGCACATCTGAGCCCAGGGTTCAGCAGCCTGACCTCGGCAGACTGCAGTGCTGTCTAAGTTTTGGGAATTGCAGTCAGTCAGTAGCAAAAGGTGAATTCAGCCAACCCTTTCAATTCTGGAGGCTGGCCTTACAGGACAAATCTCCATGGAGCTGTTTTTGCATCTCCGGTGCTGGCACACAGACATGTAATGTAGTATATGCCCTTCCCTACGGGATACTTCTCTATGAGTTCATTCCTGGCTTAGTTGGAGGAGCTGGATTTTACATTATTAGGTATTGGGTTGCAACATGAAATTACCAAAATGTAAAACATGGGAAAACATACTGTAAATCACTTATTGGCAGGTCTCTCACCTCTTTACAAGTGCACAACTGGATACATTTGAGTCTTTTGGAATTTCCAAATTAGAGCCCAGAAGACCTTCCCGAAGAAAGGTATTTTCTACTGGCACCAAAACAATTTTATTTGAGCTAAACAACAGAGTTAATGTTTCAGCATTCACACAGCCATTTGCAGGCTACAAATCCAAACTTAATGTCACCTCCTTGGTCTACTGTAGCTCTATTATTGCTACTTTTTTTAATTAATTTTGTTTTTCTTGTAACTCTCCTGCTTTGGTTTTTACAAAAGAAATATACAGAGACACAAGGGGCTGAGAGAGAGAATACAGAACCTTTCACCTTCAGGTGAAAACTGGTATGTTTGATGGACTTATCAGGATGTGAATGTACCTAGATAGAATAAACTGTTCTCACATAACATATGTTCTCATAAAATACGTTCTCACTACTGTGATCTTCTAGCTCTTATGTTCCCACTCCATGCTACCCTTAGCTTATGGTGACAAAGGATGCTGTGATGTGAGGAAGGGGTGATTTTGTGGTTGAGGCACTAAACTGGTAATCACACTGCTGGGATTTATTCCTGCGTCTGCCATAGTCTGCCTGTCACTTAATCCTTCTGTGCCTCAGTTTCCTACCTGGTGGTTTTTTGGTTGGGTTTTTTTCAGTCCCTTGTCATTCTTGTCTCCAGGGCAAGAAAGATCTGTCAGCCTAGCCCCAGAACAATTGAGTATGGACTGTATTACATGGTTGCATTTGAGTGTCCAAGGGATTGAGTCATGCCTTTACCTATCTCAGGCTTTCAAATGGGCAGGGAAAAGGCATTTTTGTTTCAGAATTTCTCCTAGATATGTTATTGTGCTTTGCTTGTGAGGACTGGGTGACAAATTGAAGGGTAGTTCTTAAGGAAAAGGAAGGTTTAGATTTAGGGTCAGAAAACTCAGATGGAGGATTTGAAAAGCAGAGGTAAATAAATAATCTGCACCCATAAAATCCTTCAGATGACTGATTCCAAAATGCATCCGACTTGGGGTCCAACACTGATGCCTGTTGCATGGAATGAGTTCAGGGAGATTCCACCAAAAGCCAGCAGTTCACATGCACAAAATGAGCAGTCTCGGACGCTGCCACATTTTCATTCATCTGGACACTAGTTTTATTATTCCCTGCTTCTTTTACTCTTAGAAATTGTGGAGTTGGTGGCACACAACCTGGGTGAGAGTTTTTCTTAACATTCTTGTTTTTTGTTCTCCATGTGCTAAAGATTCTTCATGAGCATGCTTTTCCTGTTGTGAGGAATTGGTTTACATTGCCTCTAGAGAGAGGCTGCAAAATAACAATGAATACAGCCTGCTGGAAAGCAGTGGCAAATATCCATTGTCACAAACTGCATCTTTCAACTGTGACCATCCCCAATAGCTACTAATTTTAAATTAGCATGTTTTTTTAAATAAAAAAGGTTATTTAAAATAAAGAGTCACAGTTATCTGTGTAGATCTGGTTGCTTTCTTGCTGTTGCTATGCCCAGCTATTTTCTCCTTAAGTGAGAGAGACATACCTGCTGGCCTTGCACAGAGCACATCAGATCCTCTGGATTAGCAGGTCTTTCCATGGATAACTTGACGTGAGGCTGGTGTCCCACAGGAGTGTCCAGATCACACTCCTTGTTATGGAGAACACTGCACTTTAGTGCTCAACTTGGATGATGCTCAGGGAGATAAAATAAAAAGTTGTCCATAAACCATTAAATGTTTCAGACCTTTCATAATGCTATTCACTGATTCCCTCAGAAATTTATTAGCTCTACCAATATTTTCTTTCTTAGTTTTGTAACGCCAGGTCCAAGTCAGCTCATACTGACTATGCAGAGCCCTGAAACCACATGTTTATTTTCCTAAGTTATAAAAAGTTTATAAGGGTAGCTGGTATCCTTATGGGCCACTGTACAGTGATTCGCTACTGCATTCCATACTGATACAGAAGAGCTCTGTGTTTTATACCAGAGGGAAATCCTTGTGATACAGTTGTCCAGCAGCCAACAAGAGTACAGACACCTTCAAAAATATAACCCTGATAAAAAATGAATAGCTGAAAAGGCAGAAAACATCCCTTCTGAGAAAAATCACTTTGAACAGTATGATGACCTTGGACATCACAAGATCTGTACTGCAAACCCACAGTGAAGATTACCAACAAAGTCCTTTCATCCCAGACATAGTTCTCTTTTTTAACTAGATCACCACTTTTACCTGAAAACGCTGTATGCTCACAATAAATTTTAGAAGTACTATGCAATGTCTGCCTTTTCTTTTTGCAGTTAACATTTAGCCTCAGGCTTTCAGTTTTCACAACTTCATGTGCTGCTTTGACATGAAGAGGCTTTGGTCAATTTACACCAGAGAATGGAGAAACTGTTAGTCATTTATCTCTTAAAATAGTGAGTACACAGCTGCACAACCTGAAGAATTAGGTCAGTATGTTGCTATGACTGTCCTGGAAGGAGATATTCAGAGCAAACAAGGTAGATTTCAGAAGACAGCCTGAATGCGTGAAAAGTTAGCAAAATTTACATAGACACAATAGCAAAAATAAGTAATTTTACAAATCCCTAAACCACAATGGTTGGATTAGGGCCCTTGTCATACAATTCTTGAGATGTGAACAATCCCTTTTTCACTTCAGTTAATTTCATTAGCTTCTCTCAGCTACATAAATACTCATACTCTCAGTGGGACTACTCACATCAATAAAGTTCCTCAAGCAAGCAGGGACTGCAACCCAATTTTAGTGGAAAAAACCCAACCTCTGACTTTGATTGTATCCCTCACTTAAAAAAACCCAGCCTTTGTTTTCAGCTAGAATGAGCCTACAATCCCTGCAGAGCTTGCTTTCGCCACTTACAAACACAATCCCAGTTATTTGTCTTGTCAACCACGAAGGCAAACAGGACTCTTCTAATCACCCCAACTTCACCTCCCTTCATAAGAACACTGCTGGGCCTCAAGCAAGCCAACTTGGATGTCTTTTGGAACTCCTGGGCATTGTTCTGCTCTGATTGACAGATCCCCAGTGGGGTTATCACGCTCACATCAAATCCTGAAATGCCTCAGCCAGCCAGCAGCCCTCTGAAGAAGTCAATGTACTATTCAGTGTAATATCGTAAGTAATGATGGTAATATCAAAGCAATAATTACCCTGCTTTGTTACTCAGCTGCAAATTGTTTTCTGATTAGGCTTTTAGCCAACGGTCTTTGACACTGCTGCACAGCGTTAGCTGTGATTAATTCAATTATAGTTAATATCAATGTCATGGAAAATTGTCCCTTTAGCAATCAGTTCCTATCATAATTCTCATGAAGTTCTTATTTCAAGGTCTGCTGCAAAGGGAGACAGCATGGGCAGTGGTAAAGTGAGAAGTGATTGCACTGATAGCAGAAGATCACTGATAGTAGAAAAACAGACAATTTTTGCCCCCAGTTGGCAACAACCACCACTGGGACCCCTAAGTGCATATTGAGTTAGATGTTTCCTGAATATTTTGCAAGCAGGTATTTATTTAGTTCTATTCTGCAGAATGCATGGGAGGAATTTCTCTTTTGCCCCCAACTCTCTCTGTTCATCAAGAATACACATTAACAGCTGAACACAGCAACAGGCAGAATTGAAACCAATAAATCTAGCTAAGAAGAAAATAGCATTAGGGATCAAATTGGATTTCTCCAGCAACACACTTCTTATAGTTTGATGCTGCTTTGAACTAGATAAGGCCATATAGGCTGTGGGTAAGACAGAGGACCACATCCTGAAAGCAACTGAGCAACCTTTTGAAACTTATAAACATTTTTACTAAAGGTACGCAACATCTGTTTTTAAGTTACGCTTAAATGCATCAATTTTTCATTGTAAATTTAGCCATTTTTGTCCTGAGATACAGAAAGAAAGGGATTTTAGAGTTATCTCTCTTTTTTCTTTCTTTACTTTCTTTTTTTTTTTTTTTTTTTTTTATAATTGACAAAAATGTACACATACAGAACCAAATATAAACCCTCTTTAAGAGCTGAAACAGTTTAGCCAGATTTTTATTACACGGCTACTGTGAATATGCTCACATCTTATGTGGTTCACCTCCTCCCAGCCTCCTCCTATAGGGAGAAGAAAAGTGTGACTTACACTTCTTGAGGAGAGGACACTAAAAGTTGAATTCAACACAAACCAGCCCTGGTTTGGCCATCTTTATTATTTGCACTAACTGCCATCTGCATTTCTACTATGTACCTTAAAAGTTTTCTTAATCCGGAGAGTGGCTAATAGTTTGGTTTGTAAAATCTCATCTGAAAGTTTTACATAGAAAAGTTGTGGAGAGAAGGGTTAAGGTAAATTGGCCTAGGAAGGACACAGTTATTTTAGCCCAGTGCTTCAATTACTAGCTTCTCATGTCAGCATTTATTATCTAAGAATATACGATAAAATCACAACATCTAAATTCAGCCATTTCCTTTTAGGACTCTGGTCCTGAAAACTCTGCTGACAGTGCATCACTTCCACAAATACCCACCATATATGGCATGTAAAGGCTTCCTAGTGGGAAGTATGAACTCTTCTAGTGTCCTGTCTTCTCCTCAAGGTGGAAAAAAAGAAGTGGAAAGACAATGAGGACAAAAAAAGGCTGAAGCACAGTCAACTCTTTACCCTCCTTGGCATTATATTCAGGGACTATAAAATATCTCTGAAGGACTCTACAAAGACTGTTGTAGAAAATAAACACACAAAGCTATTTATGTTCCAGTGCTATTGGTACAAACCAGTAAATAAATTCTTAATCCTACAGAGAAACAGATGGAAAGACCTGGTCTCCAATTTCAGTTGCATTGCAGCAAGTGCAGGTTGCTGCAAGTAATAGCAGGGTTTGCAAAGTGCAGGAAAATAAGACTTGGAAAAGTATAATAGGCAATGGATTTTTTTCCCTGTTGTTTTTTAAATGCAGTGACAGAAAAATAAAAAATATTTTTATGGAACAAAAGGACAAGGACACCTGAAGTACTCAGAACCCTGATTTGCTGACTCCCTCAACAGAACTTGAGTTCAGCATTAAAGCATTCATTTCAATGAAAAGGACATATTTTACCCAGAGCAAGGAGCCACAGAAACCATCTGCAGGGTAAGAAAACTCAAAATCCAAATCTACTTGCTTTCCAAGATCCTGTGTATGTACAGGTTTCTTGTACATGAGTACATGAATGTTAAGATTGTGTTTTCTGGGGAAAGGGAGAAACCTTTTACATTGCAATATAAATGTAATGAAATGTAATATAATATATATCAATGTGAAACTAGTCTCTGATGCAGCTTTCTTACACAGAACAGCATCTTAGAGCTCAAACATTCAGATACATATGCAGTATATATATTTACTGACATTCATAAGCATGCTGTACTATTTAACTTAAAGCATAAACATGTGCTTAAGAGAGACAAGTCTGACAGCCCAGAGACCTAATCTTTCCATTAGCAGGCTTCCATCTCTATTACCTTGTCTCACTGGATTTCCTTCTGTGTCCCAGTGAGAATGGCTTTTGTAGCAGAACAAGCAGAAGAACACTGAGATTTACATAAAGACTGTGCTTGATGTTTCAAGATGCAGCCGTGCCATCAGCCAAGGGATGGTTTTCTCATACGGAAGGAATCTCAGCTATAATCATCAGCCTTTTCATAACAGATTGCTAAGAGTCTTTTACTTCCTTCACTTACAATTTGTCCAGCTCTGAGATTTACATGAAAGGGCTGAATTAAATGCTGAACTTCATGTGTGTTGCATGATCTGGAAAATCCAAGGGGTATCTCTGGAGTGCAACAATTTTGCACATGGTAAAACGATGATGTCCTTTTCCTCAGCCAACATGTCACATATAAGAAGCCCGCATAAGTGGTTTTCCACTACTATGTGTTGTTCTTCATCCCATATTTACTTCATAGAATCACAGAAGAGTTAGGGTTGAAAATGACCTTAAGATCATCTAGTTCCACAGCCTTCTCTTCTCCAGGCTGAACAGTGCCAATTTTGTCAGACCGTTTCTTTACGAGAGGTACTTTAGCCTCCCTTACCATCAAATGCCTTCAGGACAATTAATGGTACTTTATGCATTTTAGAAAG
>JBCJKH010063724.1:0-24368 GCA_039877255.1 Loriculus beryllinus
ACTGGGCAACTCCTAATTTTAAACACAGCAACCACTAAGAGTACATCATGCCTTGTGTCCCATCTGAATCTAATCCAAATATCCCGCCAGCAGCCAGTCTTGTTACACCCTTGCCTTGGAGCCCTAATACCACCCTGTTTCTATTCCCTGTGTAAGCAGACCATGGGCATGGACAGGGACATCTTTCACTGATCAGGTTGCTAGAAGTCCTGTCCAACTTGACCGTGAACGTTTCCAATGACATGGCATCCACAACTTCTCCAGCCTACCTGTTCTGGGGCCTCACCACTCTCATCCTAAAACATTTCTTCCTCATACCTAATGTAAATCTATTCTTCTTTCAGTTTATAACTGCTACACTTGTCCTGTTACTACATGCCCTGATAAAAGGTCTCTCTCCACCTCTCTTATGAGCTCCCTTTATATATTCAAAGGCCACAGTAAGTCTCCCCGGTGCCTTCTCTTCTCTAGGCTCTAGCAGCTCCAGTTCTCTCAGCCTTTCTTCATACGAGGGGTGTTCTATCCCTCTGGTAATTTCTGTGGCCCTCTTCTGGATCTGCTCTAACATGTCCATGCCTTTCTTACACTGTGGATGACAGAGCTTTTGCAGTACTCCAGGTGGCATCACCCGAGCAGAGGGGCTGCACCTCCCTGAACCTGGTGGCCACGCTTCTTTTTATGCTACTGGGATGCAGTTGGCTTTCTGGGATGCAAACGTACACTTCTGGGTCATGTCTGATTTTCCACCCACCAGGACCCACACCCCAGGTCCTTCTCTGCAGGGCTGATCTCAATTTATTCCTCCTCCAGCCTGTACTGATACCTGGGATTGCTGTGACTCAGGTACAGAAGCTTGCCCTTTACCTTTTTCAATTTTATGATGTTCACGTGGGACCATTTGAGCCTCTAGTATTTATTTTGGCAGCAGCCACTGTCCCTAGAACAGAAATTCCTACATCCTGAAAGCACAGTCCACATCCTTCTTGCTAGTACAGTAATTTTGCTGTAGTAAGCGGGCACGACTTAACTAGTTCAAATTAATCCAACAGTGGAGCTCGTGAGACAGTTTTTATTTGGGAAAAAAACACCCCAACAGATCTATCACTCATTTGAAAATAGAGACAAGAGGACACGGTAACAGTCTCACCATTACCCTACCCAGGGTTTCTTATAATTATCTCCAATACTCCATTCCCTGTTCATCATTTATGATGCACGCGCCTGGCACTGTGCATGGAGCTCAGCCACTCAGCAGCTCTACCTACCAAGCTCATCTGCTTCTGCAGGAAAAAGACATTTCTGCGGCACCTCAGCAAACACATTGCAGAAGGAAAACACCTGCTTTCTCCTTGTCTTGGGAAGCAAAACTGGCTTATTTGTAGGTTACAGTTAGAAAAGTTTTGTTCTAAGGGTAGGCATTTTGCAAGTGATTTTGTAAGCCTGCTACCAAAGAATCCCTCACACTCAAGCCCGCTACCAAAGAATCCCTCACACTCAAGCCCAAACCAAACTTAATTGGTTTCCAAAACAAGGTATTACTTTCTCTCGCATTCAAGTTGTTTCATTTGCCTAAGGAATCAAAACACTGAACTCCTTCCAGTTCCAGACTAGCAATTAAGAGTGACATGTACTGGGTGTACCAAACCTGCAATAATGGCATGTAATGGAAAACCACACAGCATTCCCTTCCTACTGCCTTTCCTTTAGATTCTTCTTCCCTTAATTTTTCCTCTACCACTTAAAACTGCTGAAAGGGATTTAACCACAGCTCATAAAAGCATTCCTGAAAAAGAGGTCAAAGACAAACTTCCTGACAGATGGAGTGAAACAAAGGGGAACCATCTCAGCATTCCCTGTGATGGGAGGTTTATTAAATACAGCGCAGAAAATACTGAAGTCTTCAGACATCTACATTAAAGATGACACCAGTTTTCTGTTCACCTTTTTTAAAGGTTTTCCATATTCGACAACGGGCCTTCCCTCTGATTTAGCATTTTCCAGGTCAGATTGCTTCGTACCATACACACAACGCAATTCAGGCACGAACGAGCCAGTGGCATGTAAAACATTATCAGTCACTACTCTCCACACAGCCACACAATTGGTGAACACAACCAATAGCTTTGATAGTTAGTCACTCTACAGGATACAAAAGAAAACATGAATAGATGAGAGAAGGGTGCGAAGAGGAAAGTGAAGAGATGCTAGGAAAACAACTAGAGTGCTATGAATTCTCTTTAAAAAAGGATCCGAATATCAAAGACCAAAGAAAAGAGCAATAGCTTTGTCATATTTCATGTAGGTAAATACTGTTAACCTACAACAGGGTACAACCCAGTATAAAGACATCCTGCAGTTCTCATTGACAGATTCAGATAATGCTCTATTAAGTAGGTATGCAAAATGCCTTGGCCATTTTGTGTTCTCAATCACTCCCCTACTTTATTTTCAGGAGTACACAATGCATACTTAAAGATTCTCTTTGGGGTAAATAACTGCCGTTTAGTAGCAGATCTTCTTGTTCCTGACCAGTAAGGAGAGCTTTTAGCAACACTCTTTTGACTCCAAAAGTATTGCCAGAAGGAAGCACAATTTCCATTTTAATTAAATGTTAAATTGAAGGGTGGGGGAAGATATTAGGGATTGAGCAGAAGTGTGCATATCAAGCAACCTATTCGTCAGTAACTTCCACGAGTTATTTAAATTTTGGTCACATGTCAGAAGAATTTAGGTTATGAGTAATAATGAAAGAAACAACAAATTAACAATACTTAAACAGAATTGATGCTGCCTGATAGAACCACTGCAACAGCAGAACTTATTATCTACAAAAATAAGGAGCACGCTTAAGCCAACTAAAATACAAACTTTGCTTAAGATATGACAGCTCCAACTGAAAATTTCAATAAACCCAACTATTCATTAAAAACAAATAAAAAAAAATAAAAATTTACTTTATCATGTTGCCATAAAAAAAAGAGAAAGGGAAGAAAGCCTTGTTCCATGTTTCTCTTGGAAGGTGGGGAGAGGTCTTTTAAGTCCTTTCACGTGGTTTTCTTATTCATTTGTGCTCTGGTTCATCTTATACTGATCTAAACCAACGGTTTACAAACATGTTAAAACTCCTGCTTCTCACTTCTCATAAGCTTAAATAGAAAGCTGTATCTGAGAGAAAGTTAAAGGTGCTCCCTATCTACCAGAAACTGGATTTGCTACTCTTCTAAACCTTAAAATTGCTTTAAGTCCTCACCAGTTTTATAAACTTAATGCTCCCAAATGTCATCTTTCAAGCAGGAAGCAATTCAATACGATCATCCCACAGGTTAGCTTTAAGAATCAGTTTCACATATTTTTAAACACTATTTTCTAGACTAAACACAAAATGATGTGCTGAAAACCAGTTTCTGTTGTCTGGAGTAATTTGTGGACTCCTTGCTGCCAGAATCCACTGCTATTCACAAAGAATACGACAAGAGTGACAACCATGAGGGTGAGTATAATTAGAATAAATACCTTTACCTTTGGCCACCAGAGGAATGGCAGAGTTCACTGGTGACTGGTCCAAAGATAAGCAAGATGTGCACAATACACAGTATACCCTAAATACACAGTAAAAAGACAAGAAAAAACAGCGGCAAGTAACTTCTTTGGGACAATCTTACAGGCAAGCAGTAGGTAGCACTTCATATTTCTACCAAATACTAGTTATAACTCAACATGAAGAAAGGGTACTGTGCCCAGGCAATGTTCAGTATCGATTGGAGAGCTCACCAATTGCTTCTTAACTCACAAACTGACAGGTTTGCGTTTCCTGCTCCTGCAACACCCAGCATTAAACTGTCAGAATAGCGATGGGGAGAATTATCCGACCATTCCCAACTGGTAAAGAATACTAGGGTTCTTTATGTTCCCCTCTTTCAGGGAGGTGTTTTTTTTAGGAGTGCCTTGTAATTTCTATTTGACAAATGACAGTGTTAAGGGCTGACTATGTGCTTCATCCATCCCCCTGTCTTCCTGTAGCATGTCACAGCTGTGACTTCTGACTTTTGCTGGTTTCATCAGAGAGCTGAGAACTGTTTTACACCCTTTTTGGAACAAGTAAAGAGTAAAACAGTATCTGTACAGCACCCAGTTCTCCCAGTTAGAAACCCCAATAACCTTTCAGTTCCAAGTTTGCAACTATTAATTTCCCCCCAGGCTCCTAATTAGGAACTCCTCCTTATGTCTGTATCTGGTGGAGGAAAATGTTTGAAGGATACAGGTTTCTATGATACACATAATCTTAAATGTTGTTGTGAGTTACTTTCTATTTCCAAGCTACTTTTCTAGATATAAGCTGATATAGGAAATAAAGAAAATAATGTTTAAAAAATAAGCCTTTGACATACAACTGAACATACGCATAATAGGATAGAAAATACAGATAATATACAGTACAATATGATACAATAGAATTGGGATTGTAATAGTTTATTTTTAATTCAGGTATAAGGATAGAGTCTGATGGCAGGATTTGATCAGTGTTATCAAGAGAATAATGTTGCCACATACTATGACAAAAAAAGCAGAGTTCCCGAAAGGAATAGGAAAGAGGAAGAGATTGCCACTGACAGGAATCAAAAACTATAAACAGGAAAAAGGGGGTGAGGGGGCTGGTGTGTGAAGAGTTTTCAAGCATGGCAGAGTGAGGAAGCATGGCACAGCATGGAAAGTACTTAAAAAGGGTATCAGCCATGCCAAGTGCCTGCTCCAGACAAACAGAAGCAAAAATTAAGGAAGGTATCTACACTGCCTCCCTTTTGGTCCTGAAAATGTGAAGGCTGGACCACGTTACACAGGTTTGCAGTACAACCAGTGGAAAGACACAGGCTTCTCTAAAGGAGCAATGATTTTAAGGACACCTAAATTATTTTTTTTTATCCCTAACATTTAGCAGAAAGAGCAGAAAAAAAATTGTGTTATATGCCCTGCTCTTCTCATTACGCTAGTCTCTGTCGTCATCCCTGCATCCCAAAAATCAAATCAGTTGGCAACAAGACTAGTCAGCCTCACAGGGCTAGATGCTTAGAAATTAGGTAATGTGAATATATCCTACTTGTTAACTTTCAAATCTGCTGTAAAAGAGCAACTTGAAACAACACAAAATATGAAACAGGCTAGAGTGCTGATTTTAAATGTCTGAAACACAACTGATGGAATTAAAAAGAAGACTTCTACTCAACCGCTGTGCCAGTCAAGCTAGTGTCCTTTTAAATAACTCCCTAGTTTAAACTAATGACATTTACAGTTGGTAATGGACTTCAGGTGGAATTAATCTTCCAAATTTAGACATCCATCTGGGGGTGAGATGAATCATGCAGTGAAAGTGCTTATTTCTCTCCACTGACTATAAAGGGAGCCTACAGAACTAGCTGGTATAGGCAGCCAAAGCTGCTAATGTTCAAGTTTACTTTGCATAGCATGCCTAATGGTTGTTGTCTTCCACGACTGAATCAACAACAAAAAAAAAAAGCTAGTAAAGTTTTCCTTCAACAAGGTGAGAAGCAGCACTGTCCTAAATTAGCATCTGGAATTAGCTTAAATTGTGTGTGCAAACACTAGCACAGTCATTGTTTCCCCCTTGCAGGACATCAGAAATGTTCATGGAAAAATAAACACACCTTTTAAATACCCCCACCTTACATCTTTGTACAAATTTTAACAATGCAACCACATAGAATCCTGTAAAGCTATCCAGAATCCTGTATTTTCAAAAACGATGTATAACTGGATGAAAATATATTACTAAGTCTACTAACTGCCTATACTCAGCCTAAACTCTAATAATATTTCTACATAAAGGCGGGACTTGGGATTCAAAAATCAGTGACACAGTAAAGCATACTACTAAATCAAAGTAATTATTAAGACTGAATCAAACAGCAAAACTTTGACTTGTGCAGCTGACACTTTAAAAAAAAAAAAAGGAACAGGGCAGCTACATTAAATAGCAGCCTCTTGCTTCAAATAGCATGAATCTTCTCAAACGCATATTTGTCCGGCACAATGTCCTCTTAATGTTACTTTCCCATTTACAAGTAGAGAGGTCTCCTGATTATTTTAATAATCTTACAAACACAAAGAAGTATATTTTCACCGATAATCTGGTCACATACAATAGAGAGATACAGAGTCTTAGACTGTATGGGGGAGGGAAAGGCAATACAATAATCACCTCAAAGGAGTCTGAAGGAAAAGTAGAAATTACCAGCCTACAAACAACCCAAACCATGCATTTGTTTGATCAATATTCACTGAAAAAAACCTCTTTCCCTAAAGGCACTGTATTGCGTGAGGGGCACATGAGAAAGAGGCGATTGGAAGTGCATCTATTACGTGACCAAAAAAGTACTATACATCAGTAAGAGGATGAAGTAATACGAAATTAAACCATCAACATACACGTACCTGCAGTCCTACCCCTGCTCTGAACACAATCCTTTCCTCATGGATATTTTATATTTTGGTGTCACATGCCAGCTCACAGAAAGAAAAGAATACCTAACCAGTGGGCTTAAACACCCTCTAAACAGGTTAGTACCCCATTAGGTGCCAAAGTTTAAGTGTTACTGCTAGAGAGGGTTCTGGAAAATGAGTAACAGAGAAATCAA
The DNA here is from genome assembly GCA_039877255.1 of Loriculus beryllinus. Lineage (NCBI taxonomy): Eukaryota > Metazoa > Chordata > Aves > Psittaciformes > Psittacidae > Loriculus > Loriculus beryllinus. The sequence goes on from JBCJKH010063724.1 coordinate 6,651, forward strand.
ATCTAAAAAAGGGATGGGCTCTACAACAGAGTAATGGCTACAGTGAGCAAGCCCCAAAAAGCTCCAAGTCCATTCAAATACGCTCTCACCAACAGCACCCTATAATAGATACCAAGTGAAGCATGTAAGAACACAATAAACATGTAGTAATGCTTCCCCAGAATACTCCGAGCCCCCAACAGTTTGCAGAAGCAGGATTTCCTGAACAAGAATAGGTATTTTCCTTTGATGACTCTTGTTCCATGCAACAGCAGTTTCCCTTTGCACTGATGTAACGTTTAGCTTCCTTAAATTCCTGAGGCAAGAAATGCTATAGCTTAATTACATATTCTGTCGAGAACCACCTCCTTTTGTCTATTTTCAATTCATCAGCTGCTGTTTCATTAGATACCTTGTAGTGCGTGTGCACTAAAAGACAGTGAATAAACACTCCCTATTTATGTCCCATTGATCTGCTGAACACTTTACAGGATTCTGTGACACCACTTCTTGGTCACCTTTTCTACAATAACGAATTCAGCTGCTTTTCTTACAGATAATTGCTACAGATTTGCTCTTCCTTAAAACTTCAACCACACTCTTTTTGAGACTATGACAGGGAGAGGAGGGATCAGGGCAGAACGATTCGAGTATAATCATTATTCTCTCTTTCATTCCTAACCACTTCTAGTGGCAACAGTCAGATTCAAGCTTATTTTTTTTAGATGAGAAGGCAAGCTTGCCCCTCTGCATCTCCAAATATATCATGTGAAGCAATTTATGAGAAATTTCATCTGCCATTTTAACGACATTGCTCAGCAACTGGACAAGCCCGTGTGCAGTGGTCTGCCTTGCATCTGCTACCCATCAGTAAAGGCTATGAGCTCACTTTTATTTAATATCCTTTACGAACTTGAACATTCCCCACTAATATAACTCTGGAGAATTGTTACCCTCCACCCCTCTCTACTCTATTCACTCCAATTCTCCCTTTCTTGCATTTTAGTCATTAATGTAACCACATGAAGTCCCCTTCCTCTATTCTATGGCTGCTTAGTTTCTCCAAAATTCTCTGGTGGGGGCCATTGTCAAATGCCTGTTGGACATCCAAGTAAACTATTTCTGTCAGATCTTAGTTATTCATGTGCTTGCCTTCAAAAAAACCTCCAGTGAATTTGCAAAATGTGACATCCCTTCACAGCAGGCTCTTAAGTCTTCCTCAATACATCATGTTTATCCATGTCATCTTCATTATTATTTTGGCTGATTTACTTGGAACAGATGTCAGGCTTACTGATCTGTAGTTCCCCAGATATCTCCTGATGACTTTTTTGTTTTAAACAAAAATAAAATCAGTGCCACATTCAAATTAAGACATTATAGTAAATGATTTATGACTTAGCTAGATGTTGCATTTGTTGCTTAGTATCTATGGTACAATAATCCTTACTTGCTTGCCATTTGTAAAGCCATACTTCTTCTTCATAAGTGCAAAAGCAAGCTTCTCTAAAGAGATGTAAGTGGGTTTTGTTTCATTTCCTTAGAAGGTTTAAGCTATGTCTTTGGGAAGATCAGTAAATGATAAAGATTTACCATAAGAGTAATACTACAGATGTTCAGTTGTAGTAAAAGAACTCTCTTATCTTTCCACTCAGTTCCATATATATATATTCCTGTACAGTAGTAGCCATTCAACTACTTACTAGCTGTCCTAATTACCAGAAAACACAAATGAGCCTGTGACAACATATTCATTTGCAAATGAGACAGTATTCAAAGGGAAGTATAACTTTTAACATCTTGCTAGACAACTGGAATTGTTAACTTCTGTGGAAACAAAAATCAATGAGCAGACAACTTGAGACATGGACTAAATCAAACCAATTTTTAATATACATAGGTATTTTTATCCTCACCAATTGTGTGAAGTTGCAGTTTTGCTTCACAAGGTTTCTAAGTGACCTGTAAATTTCATGTTCAAGTTCACACACTTTTTCCTTAGCACGGTGCTGACTTTCATCTTATTTTTCACTCACAAGTCCAAAGATGAAGAGTTGAAAATAAGTCCTACCTTAGTAAACTGATCAGGCGCTTTTCTGTGACAGAAGCTCAAATTCTAGGTTTCATTATGACTATATTTCTATTGGTAAGATGTTAAACATAATAATGTGCTTAAATCCCTATTCAACTGTTTCAGCTCCTTTTTTTTCTCTATATTTTGTATTAGTCTAATTTCTAACACAAACAGAACAGCATGAACTCATCAATTCAGTATGCTTAGTCAAATGTAGGGAGAAAAAACAAACAAAAAAAAGCCCCACCACCTTATCACCATTACTAAAAAAACTGTTGAAGCAAGCATAGAGTTCACATCCCAAGTTTTTACAGCACTGAGAAAAAATGATCCTATTGCAGATGTTGAAAAAATATCTTTCTAAATAAGAAAGTAAAACATTTCCTTGACTTAAAAGGCTCTGGTGCTGTTCAGTCTTCCAGGCAGCAGAGAAGTTAACAGTATCCTCACCACTGCTGCCATGGGAGTGGGGAGAGGACGCAGCAGACAATAAAGCCAAACACAGACTTGATATTAATAGCAGAAAGCTAAGAAACCAAGAGAACAATGCAGTTGGCTAAGAGTCATCTCCCCCTTCCCAACCTGTCATAAGAAAGCTGAAAGAAAAAAAAAAATAATTCTGGCTGCCAAAACAAACATTCAAAAATATTCTGCCTTTCACCACCTGTGTTTTGTTTCATTTCAACTACCACGCTTACTGTAGTGGCCCTCTTAAATCCTTTCATGAAAATCACACAACAGATGAAGCTGGAAAGGACTTCTGAAGGATGCCTACCTACCCCAACCCCCCTGCTCAAAGGCATGTCAATGGCAAAGTTGCTTAGGGGCATGTCCAGTTTTTAGTTACTGCCAGGGACAAGGACTCCACAATGCTTTTGGATCACCTGCTCCAGTGTCGTATCACCCTTACAATAAAAAACTCAACATATTCTTTTCTTACGTTTGTATGTATTGCAACTTGTACCCACTGCCTCTTGTCCTGACAGCAGACAGTCCTGAGAAAATTCTGGCTCTGTCCTCTTTACTCTATCCCATCAGGTCTCTATACACACAACATCCCCCTGACCCTTCTCTTCCCCAGGCTGAGCAGTTCCAGCTCTCTCAGGCTTTCCTCATAGAAGAGATGCTACAGACCTTTCAGTCATCTTTGCAGGCCTCTGTTGAACTCTCCAGTATGTCCACTGTCTCTCACGTACTGGGAAGCCCAGAAGTAGACGCAGTAATGCAGGTGTGGCTTCACCAGGAGTGAGCAGAAGGATCACCTCCTAGACCTGCTGGTAACTCTTTTCCTAATGCACCTAGGACATTTCTGGCCCTTATTCACTGCAAACACACATTGCTGGTTCTTTTACATCTTTTCCACCAGAACTCCAGGTCCTTTTCTCCAGAGCTGCTATTCAGTTGGTTGGTTCCTGTTCCTTCCCAGGAGCAGGAACTAGCTTTTCCCTTTACCGAGCCTCATGAGGTTCCCATCAATTTCTCCAGTCTGCTGAGGTCTGTCTGGATGGCAGTACAACTCTGGTCTATCAATCACTCTACAGTTTTGTAGCCTCTGCAAACTTGCTGTAACCACCTAGGCCAGTAATGAACATGTTAAGCAGGACAGACACTAGTATTGAGCCCTGGGGTACACTAGTAGTGACTGGCCTTCAGCTGGAATATGTGCCACTGATGACAGCCCTTTGAGCCCAGCAGCTCAGCCGGTTTCCAGCCACTCTCAGTGTTCAATCACCTGGCACGTACTTCATCAGTCTATGAGGATGGTATGGAAGACCATGCTGAAAGCCTTACTAAAATCAAGATACCCAGTGCTCTGCTCTCATCCACCCAGCCAGTCACCTTATCACAGGAAGTCATTGAGCATGATTTCCTCCTCCTAAATCCATGTTATGCTGACAATTCCTAATCAATATCTAGTCTTTCATATTTGTAAATTATTCTAGCTCCTGTTCTTCACTTTTTCCAATATACTTACTCATTAATAACTGCATGTCTACTAATTGGGATAGCCTTAAAACAACTAACAATTCCATGGCACTGCTTAACAAACTATTGATTCCAGTCAGGCACTGAAATAACAATGCTCCTCTTTTCTCCACAAATGTATCTAAACTAGTAGCAATGCTGTTGCAGCTGTAATAGCCTAATGATGTCAGAGAAGCAAGGAAAACACCCTCCTCCCCACCCCCAAATATACTCGCTACTTACTGTTGGCTGTAAAAACACAAGTTCATCAGACATGCCATCCAACCATCTTGCCTGTAAGAATTTTTCTCAGTTAAACTAAGCATTTTGTTAATAGCATCTTTTCTATGCATCTATTATAATCCCAGTATTTTGTCAGACTCTTGACAGAAGCAGTTCCTTCTCTCAGACTTCCCACCCTCCCTGGAACAGAGACAACAAGAATTTCAGGGAGCATCTTGTCCCCACATTTTTTACTTAACTTTCTTCACCTTCTCTCTTCCTTTCAGAAGCGCAGTGAAGACTCATCAGATGCCAAACTATGCTAAGAAAAGGCCTGGGCTTACACTATTGCAGAAGAAAGAATACACAGCACCAAACCCTCTGCATTCAAGTGATGGTGTTTCTAGAAGGCAGGAATCCTTTCAATCTCCATTAAAACTAGAAATGCATCAAAAAAGTTTGGCTAGCAAAGAAGTGAATTCTGTCCGGTTCTAAACATTCCCAGGTAGTACATAATCCAGTAGCTGGTTTGGCTAAATGGTTGTTCAGCTCTCTTAAGTCTTACAGTAATGGCAGGTTACAGTTGTGGTTTTACACTGTTTTATACATCTAACTGCTTCAAACACACACTAGCATTAAACTGAACTGGAAGAGCATATTACAACAAGAATCCCATATTCTTTCACCAATTTAGCCATGTACTGCCAAAAAAGAGTCCACATTAAAAGCAAGGACAATCATCTGACAACAGTTCCTTGGATACTAATGCTCTCTGCAGCCAAGTGATTGACTAAAATACTTTAAACAAATTTGGACATACTCCCAATAAGATTATAACAATTTCCAGGCAGCTGAAGCCCTGGGCCAATGTTAGTCGACAGCATCCGTTTTAAAACTCTTTCACACTTGTGCAAAGTTAAATCAGCTTGGCACTCTCTCTGGTAGGCAATTGTCTCCTTAAAGTATGAGCACTATTCATCCAAGTGAATTGCTGCATTAAGAGGACAGTTGGCTGGCATGGACAGGACAGGACTGATTGACAATGTGCCTTAGTCACAAAGAAGTTGCAGCAAGAGTTTCTAAAAACCAAAAAGCAGTTAAGACAGTGAATAGACGAAGCTAGCTGAAGATGACAAAAGTACAGGATGTTTCCAGGAAAATGCTGGTGGTTCAATAAGCTTCCTAACTATGACTAATCTTAAAAAGTTCTTGCGTCTTGTTTTGTAAATTTAGCACCTCAAGTGTTTTGGAGAATTTCAGTTTAGTACTTAACCCGCCAACACCAGCTAAATACTGCAGTAGCAGTTATTTGTGGAGGGGGGTTTTGCAGAGCTATGTATGCTAAACAGCTAGGAGCTCTGTGGATCTGCATTCTTCCCAGGGAGAGGATTTTATTTCACATGTGAAATGTTAATAAAGAAACGTGGAGCAACATTTAAGGACTCATTCTCAAATCGTTCTAAGGAGATTACAATGTTTCAGCACCCCTGCCCTTTGTGAGACTTCAAAGAGAAAGTACAAGAAAGCCATACAGTGCTTAGGTCAAAATAATCACACGCTTGAATTAATTCATGATTCCAACACTTATCAGGAGCACTGAAAGAAACACTTGATATGCAAGAGTGACAAACAATACGTTTTACAAGAAATACAGCAGAGTATTACATAAGTAATCACTGTATTTGAGTTCATTTTTCAAATACTATTTTTTCATCATTTGTGTACACAATATCACTGTGTAGAGCTTAAAAAAAAAAAGGATGCCAAAGGCACTACTGTCTACTGTGGAGATCACTGGGATTACTCCAGACACCGGGAGCAAACACACGGGATAAAATCCAGTCTAACTTTTGGTGCAAATGAACTGCCCTCTTCCACCTCAGCAAGGCTACAGAAAGCCACTCAGGATGCCAGCTTGATGCTGAAAATACAAAGACTCCCAAGCCCCATGCAATCTGTCATATAAAGCCTAGTAAAGTTTAAATGGTTTGTGAATCCCTTTCAGCTACTTAAGGATAAACTGCTTTAATATTTCTAACAGTGCATAAGGTGTTTGAGTTTTCTAATTCTTATGCCACACAGACAAGAGATTCGAGGCTCTGTAAAATATCTGTAGTCAAAAATAATCAACGTCTTATTTACTGTTCAATGCAGCGAATTAGTATAACCATATTATTGAGTTGGAAGACGGGAAAAGTCTTTGATTCAACTAAACTACCCTAGCTGTTTGAGCTAACAGATCCAATTTCATCGCCTGTAAAGGCAAGCAACACTTCTTTGTCTTCATTTTATACTCTAATGAAGTCTACTTCAATAGAGTTGCCTCCCCTTATCCCAGAGGACAATTTGGTCCTTTTGTGTAAAGCTAATCCAGCTCTCCCTGAAGTCAAGGGGAATTTTGCACTTGACTTTAGTGTGAAAAAGGATCAGGTCCTAGAACAGAAATGCTACAATTTCTGTGAATAAAAATAGATTCTGATTTTCCACATCCCAGTTAGCTAAAAAAGAAAAAAAGAAAAAAAAAACAACAAAAAGAAGAACAAAAAAACCCAACTGATTTGATGAAACAAACATCTTTTAAAAATGGAAGTCTAATTTCCATTTCAGTATAAAGCATGTGAAAAATTGGTTTATGTGGCAATTTTTTAAAAATGATAATACAACTCTATTCAAATACCGTGACTGTAAAACTACACAATCTGTTGCATCCGCCTCATCTTTTCAGTTTCAGAGGAACTGAAGGTGAAAAGTACCAGCCCCTCAAGTCTAGGAAACACTTTTAAGAGAAGCAACAGTTTAATGGCATTGTTTCCAAGCTGTAGGAATCATGTAGCAGCAACACAAACTTTTCAACTCTCCATCAAGTGTTGCTGGGTTTCCTCAAGAATTTCTTAGCTATGATCACTCCACTGGCTCAAAAGTTTTGGCAGATTACTATGCCTAAATACGATTTGATTCTGTAATTGAAATTAACTGGTTACCTGACTATAATATACTACCTCTAGTGCAGTAAACAACATTTACTTCTAAGCATCTGTATAACAGCAAAAATAAAACACAGATCTGCACAAATCATATGTTGACTGACCATGTGCATGTTATAATTGAAAGTTACCCTTCTGAAGGCAGTATTTTAATATTTAAAGCAAAGAAAAAAAATTATATTGTTACATCAATTTGTATTAAGATCCAAATTTACTGTTAGTATAAGCTATACTAAGATAAAAACCTATTCAAATTACATTGTTAGCCACGAACATTTTAAACAAATTCAAATCGCCAAACAAGGAGAGCTCATTCATAGCCACCAGGAATCAGAATTTGAACACCAAAATACCTAAAGAAATACAAGCTGTTACAAGCGTAGAGGATAGACGTACCCCCCCCCCCCTTAATATTATTCCATATCTGTTCACTAGAATGAAAGAAACATTTGGAGAATAAAAGACTAAAACACAGAGGATACACACAGTGTCGTGCTTGTTAATGTAAGTCACTTTGTATTAACTTGGCTATGGTTTCACCATGTATACATCAAATTTCAATAGTATTCTGAAGGTATGTCAGACCTAAGCTAAAGGGGGGGGAGGAAGGAGAAGCAATCAGAGCTCTAGATTCAGAAGCCAATGCAAATTAATTCCAGAATATTTAAATACACCTACTTAGTACGAACAAGTCAAACGTTTCCAGGGAAATAACTTCTCATCTATAAACGACCACTTGTCTCATTTTACGTACAGCACGATAGCCTGAATAAATTTGTTCTACAGGTTTCTACAGCACACAAGCTAAGAAATACTTCCTAAAATGAAAGGATCGATACCTTTAGCAAATTACATAATATATATAATTATCTAGTAAGCTATTTTGAAAGCTTATCACTTTAAATAACCTCAACCACTACAATTCATAAACTGTGTTTTAAGTATATAACTGTACTTAAAATACAGTACAAAACTGTACCTGAGAGTAAAAAAAAATATTACTATTGCACCTTTGTTTCTAAAGTCATATACAAATCAGCATTTATTATGTCTTCTGAAGTTGAGAATTTTGTACTTGCATTTTGCTCATTCATGGGAAAACCAAGGAACTAAAAAAAAATCCCCCCAAAACAAAACCAAACAAAACCCGAAAACACCCCAAACACAGAACACTTCTTTCAGCTCCTACAGAATATTATTACAGTTCTGACTTTTCAGGCTTAAAAAAGTGTGGCTGCTGAGAAAAGGAATGTATTCAGAAAAATTTCCTCAACTGGTTAGTAGTAACAGCTCAGGAATTATCCTGGTTATCCTTTCTCTTTCCTTCATGAGTAATTGTTTTCAAAATGAACAGTATACCGCTCCATGCTGTGTTTCTGAACAAAGTGTTTAACCTTACTATGAAAACAGAATTAAACATGGGTGTCCACAGTGAAACTGGTATACAATTTTTTTCTCTCCAATGCATGTTTTTCAGTTAACGACAGATGAGCTGATCTGGCCAATACTATTAGAACCTTTAATAAGCCTTAAACAAATATTTATCATTGGTACAAGTTAAATCCCCTCCCTCTCCTTGCTTTCAGGACTTTGTCATTCTATTGATGCATCTTCTACCTAGAACTTATGGCAGGGTGGGGCTTGGGGGGATGAGCCCAGAAAAGCCAAAATAAAGAACATATACTGGTAAAAATCCCAACTATCACACGCCTCAGAAACCAGAGAGCACACTTACATTTTCAAGTACTACTGCTGGAAGAAAACCTGAACACCTTTTATTTAAAACAAGTAGAATCAGAACTGCCATCTGTTGCTGAAAGAACCCATTCTGATACTTTCTCTTTCACTATACTTCCAAAAACTTCTACTTCAGACATTAAAAATTTCTTCTGGATGGAGGGAGAAAAAAAGTCCTAGATGGACTTCTGGTTTGATTTGCTACATTCATTCTTTTAGTAGGCTCTATTTAATGAACACGTGCATCAAACAGGAGAAGCACTGTTAAGATTTATGATGCATCTCCATGCAGTATGGGACAGCCTTCTCACAAGAATGATACACAACTCACCTGGGTTAGTCATCACGAAAAGCAGAGAACGGCCTTTGCCCTACAGATCTTATCTAAGCCTTGCACAAATTTGTATTAGGAAAAAGAAAAAAAACATTTTTTTTCAGGTTCATTTGTCACTGAAATATTGCAAGATTTTCTATTAAAAGAAATTATCTGCAAGTGCGTAAACTGCACTATTACATGTTTTCAGCTTCATCGTAGCGCCAATATAAGTTCGTATCTCTACGGATATGTGCAATGCTTCAGCTGAACTACTGAAATCAGGGCTAATCGCAAATACCAAATAAACACTATGGATCAACAAAAATACCAGCAGCAGTAAGATATTCTGCTGGTACACTGCGTTTTCAGTGAGAGAAGTTATGGGAAAGGGGACATAAAACACTTGCTTTTATCACCATAAGCTTTCCTCCCATTTCATCTCACCCTTGCTTAGTCCTCACATAAATATAAATGTCACGTCTTTACAGATTTACAAAATGTAAAGTTTGCTATTAGTTTGGGCAGATTTTTAAGATGTTTTTAATTTTTTTTACCTGAAACACTACAAATTTTGGCTGTTAATATGCTTCTGAAGACCTTGGTTTGGAAATCAGTAAGGTAAGGTTTTAATCTCAAACTACACCCATGCAGAAAACCAGAATCAGAATCAAGACAAAGAAAGGAAATAGATACAAGAGAACTGAAAAAATAACTTGGAAGATGTAGAATTAAACTTATTGGTTTATGTTAAACACTTTACAATGAAATACAGGTCTTTGTATTTATGTTTAAATTTCCTTCCTCAACCAGCTCTTTGTATAACATTTTCTTTCCCACAGTTTGGCAAATGAATGCTAGTTTTTGATAAATGCAATTTTGAAACCAAGAATACTTTTTAGACATTAATTTTACATTAATTTTTCAGTGGAGTATACTCTGACCAAAGCCATAATAGTGTTGCACATCTCTGAGGCACATGTTCAGTAAGTTAAGCCTACTGGAAGGCCAGTTGTTATGAACTGGAGCAGAAGTCCATCTAGCCCAAATACCTCTGAGTCAGACCAGATGTTCACCACTGGTCCCTGCCATCCAAGATGCTGGGCAATACTCGATGCTCAGGAAGGGAGCCTAATAATTAGGAAAGCCTGTGGCCACAGTCCTCGGCACAGTATTCTGGACTTTGGGGTACTGGTGCTGGCAAAATAGAGTATTTATGTTGAACAAGCCAAGCTGGTAGAAACCAACCAGAAACAGGAAGAGTGGAAAGGAAGAGCAGAAAGGAAGAGCACAGTATACAGAAGGACTTCAGAGTTTTTTGGGGGGTTTTTTATTCTTCTGTGGTTACAAGTGTTGGTCATGATTTTAGTTTCCAGTAAAACATTCTTGAAAAGCAATAAGATACACGTAACAACTCAGACCTGTTTTTCTTTTATCACATTTTAAGCATAAATATTAATTTTGTTATCTAACCATACTTAACTTATTAAAACTGGATTGTTCACTATTAATTTGTTTTAAGTCTTCTTTTCCTGGCTGACTGCCAAAGCAGCTATAACCATATACAACTGAAAGGCCCAAGAGAATCATAGTACCCTCTAATTACTCTTTAAATACCTCACATAAGTACTGCCTTTTCTTACAATCACCAGGGCATTAAGTAGGGTTGAAAATTTCAAAACCTTTAGTCCAGATACTGTGTTTTTCTTCCTGAAGCTGAATTTTATGCCTGCCGTCAAAAGGTTTGACTGAATCATGGGCAAACATGAACACCACCTTCCACTCTGACCCTTCTTTTGCTACAGGGCCTTCAGTGCTGGTAAGCATACCCGAGACCTGGATGCATTTATGCTCCGTCATTCACATCATGAATAAAGCATTATTACTGTCTCAGTTTTGCAAGATTAAAAGGTGCTTTGGGCATATGTAAACAAAGGAAATTCACCCCACTGAACCAAAGTCTTCCAATATGGAAACTGACTTTCCATGTCTGATTAATGCCACAAAATGCTCCTGAAAGTTTCCCCAAAACAAAGTTGAAGACCCTCATCTACAAAGATTTACTTATGTGTGTTTACTGAACTCCACTGTCAATGGAAGTAAATGAAGTTATTCACTTTTGTAAGCCTCATCTAGTTGATCCTAATGTCTGAACTGAAGGGGTGGTTCAACATTTCTGAAGAATCATTTATTTTTTCCAGACTTCTTTAGACTTTTGGTATGAAGAAAGCCACAGAAACATGTATCTTAAGCCACAGTTGTTCATCCCCCTGAAGTACCAATTTGAAAGACAAATGGGTTTAAGTTCAGTAGCACCATCAGAATTCAAAATTTACGTAATTTTTTAAGATACAGATGTAGTCAACAGATACTTACTAGAGTTTCACGTAACAGCATTTACCTTCCCAAAGTACAAAGATACAGCCAGGTTAACAAAAAAAGTTGTCTAATATACTATGTAACATCTTAAAGCACCCAACTAGCTGAAATATACATGATGAGACCCAGCCAGTCTGGGTTTTTAGTGGTCATTACTTCGTGGGCACTCTCCTGTAACATTACCTTACAGTCAAGAAAAACTGAAACAAAACTCCCATCTCAGCTGTAACAGCCAACAAGGCCTTGGATCCACTTAATGTTGATCCCTACGGCAGTATCCTGCTGGGCCATGGGGCTTGGACAAGCCAGAGCTAACAGTCCTTGCAGGGGACCCCTCAGCTCAAGTCCTCCTTTCAGCAGAGCACGACTTTGACTCACTGACTTTTGGGACACGGTGTGAAACCAGGAACTCTATGCAGGTGCCTACCCAGTGCGACAACAGAAAATGCATCTCCCATTCTATTTTCAGTTATTCTTCACATTTTTAAAGAATATGTGTTTAAATCTAAAGGGAACACAGCTCATGAATAAGTAATAGCATTTACTTACTAAATTTCTGGCATTAATGTTACTGTCATTGTGATCTCTGGTCCTGCAATCAGCCATGCATGTTCACTTTACCGAAGGGTGCAGTCCCGCTTGTTTCAGTAACTTGCTTTTATGCCAGCTTCTGCTTTGATGCATGGGCATCAGTATGGATAAACCTTACAGGTGGAAAAGGCAGTAAGAATGTCCTCTTAAAACCAAAAAATTAAACCTGTCCTACAGTTAGTTGACAGTATCTTTGCAATATGACTTCTTCCCTAGTAAATCCAGCATACACATGGGAATCTATTTGGGTTTGCCTTCAAAACCTGGCAATTGATACCACAATCCCCAACCAAAAGGCCCTAAGTCATTGGTTTGAATGCAGCTGGGGACTGTAGTGGTTGAAAGAAGCTACCATACCGCAAATATAAGGCAGTTCGGATTAAAAAAAAAAATAAAATAAAAAAAAATAAAAACCATAGTGGCTACCACATCATAAAATCCATCGCTATAAACCAGCATCCTACTGGCATTCTCAAGGAAAACAAAAATGAAATAAATTCTGAGAATGAGCTATCTACGTGGAGGTGGTTCCTCCAAGGCAACAACTAAACCATTCTGCTACAGAAGTTTGAGAAACTACATTTCTCACTGATCAATCCATTCCATCAACCAGCAGAGGACATCCAGTACTACAAGCTCAAACCTTTCACGAAGGCTTCGCAAACCACAGATTCACAGAAGATGTCTTGTCTGAAAAGGGCTGCCTGATGTGATGCAGCACAATAAGGACATGTTCCTAAAGCTGTCTTTGTGCTAATACTGACACCAATTTTTAAATTAACATCAAGGTAGCTTACTCAAACTGTGATCAAAGCATGAGGCAAAACAGTTGGATCCAAGTAGGGAATACAGATGAAAGAACGTACTTCTTTTAACCAACAGATTGCACTAAGGAATTATGTATTGAAAAGATACAGCTTTTGCCCCCAGACAGCGCAGACAGAAAAGGAAAACCATGCACCTACTTTGTTCATAACAAACTTTGACCACATCAACCGACATCTGCACACCACAGACTTTCATATCACTGTCACATGACTGACATAATTTACTGGAGCAAACTGAGTGCTGATTTCATTCTTCAGGAGCAGCAGAAGTATGCAAAGTCAAAATAAAGAATATTCCTCTAGTGCAGAAGTGCAGGTCTCTGCTCTGTTACATGAATATTGATAAAAAACCTAAATTGTGAATTGCAGGCTTTCACTAAATCTGCTACAAAGTACACAGCACACCAAATATTTATGAAGTATTTTTCTAGCAATTTCAAATAACCACGCAACTTAGATTTTCTTTCAATTTTGTTCATTTATTTCACAGCCAAAAAAACTGTTGTTAGGCAATAACTATTCCCCTGAAGATCTCTTTATAATACAAAATACAGATTTAAGCTACTTTAGGTTCACTACTCTCATTCCAAATTAAGTTTTTCAGATTTCAAAGGGCAGTATTGGTGTCCAGATATTAAAAACTTATTGAAAACTGGACCACTAGCTCTGTGAGCAGCAAGAGCAGTGAGGCCCCATTTCCTGCATCAATTTCCATCTTGAGATAAGTGCTGGCATGAACTCTCCAGTGTGCCGGTTAAGAGTTCTCTCCTGCCTGGCTTCCTTACTTTCACAGGTTTTGCAGAAATTGCTCACCTGGGAGACCTCTGCTGCCAAATTTGTCTGAAATGGGCTAACAGCCAGAAGAGTTACTAGAGGGGCTGAGGGTACAGAGACACCGAAGGGGGTTCAGCTGACCCTCTTGAGGAAATAAGGCTGCCGCATCTCCTGAAGAAATAACAAAACTTGTGGAATATTCACTGGCGATCGCCGCTAACTACTGTCACCCTTTCACATGCCTGCTATCGCTGGATCTTTTTGCTTGAAATTTAACAGAGCATCAATGCTGCTCTCCTGCTCCCATCACAAACACTATCTTGTCCCGAAATTAGCCCCAACACTGTGGCTGTGCAAAACACCCCCAGAACCCCTGCTCCATGCCCATGTTCAGCAAGAACCTCCTACAGCTGAATTTACAGACAGGCATGCAAAACTCCAGTGGAAATACTATGTTTTGTTGTTTGGAAAGGAACAGTTCTTACACCTATGAAGCCTGAAGAAACATTCAAGTTATAGCAAAACTGTTCTACCCACTGACCGAGAAACTGCAGGTGCAACTGACAGGGCCATTTTACTAGAAATCCCTCCTCAAAGGCTTACTGTCCAAAAATGAAAGAAAAAAACCTCTGAGGTAAGCTTTCGTATCTTTCTTCCCTGAATAAAGGTCAATTTTGCCTGAAATTTCATTCAGCTCTGAATTATCAACAGAAAGACAATACACTTTCCTTGGCAACGCACTCCAAGTTTTACTCTGGTTTTGGAACATTTTGCCAGTTCAAGTAAATCCAAACATCTACTTTTAAATTAATGACTAGCGTCTGCTTAGGGTTTAATTCAGCAGGTACATCTGAATATGCCTCCTTAATCAGAGGCGGTTTGAAATACTTCTACCCCCGCTTTCCCAGTGTGTGGTGGACTTCACCCACATACAGAGCAGGTATTTGTCTGGTAGGGACCATTCTGAAATTAAGTCAATAAACTTGTATATTTATAATACTGTATAATAGAGGAGAAGACACTCAACCCTCGGCCTGTGGGATGCACATAACTTCACACACAGCAAGCCTGCAGGTCCACACTCAGAAAGTTACACGCAGCCCCCACAGGCACAGGGGCCTCTGTGCATGTCCAATACATTTTGGTTCAGCCGTATTAAGACGAGGCGGCATGATGAACTGTGATGATTGAACATTTAAATTAATGACTCAGAAATTTAAAGCAGTCGTGTTCCTGCACGACGCAGGGATACAAACCACCACAGTGAAGGGGGAAAAAAAGCAGTAATAAAAGAATAGGGAATAATTTCCGCGCAGGCCAAGCTACAACGACTCGAAAATCTATTTCCCGAATTTTGCCCCTTTACGCCCCCTTGCCCCCGGAGCCGAGCCAGGACAGGAGCACCAACGCGGGCGGTGAACGCCAGCCCCGGGGAACGAGCAGCCGCCCCTCGATCGCGGCAGCCAGGCGGGAAGGGGCCGCGGGGGGAGCCCGGCGGCGGCCGCAGCCTCCCCTCACAAACTTACTTCCACTTCGCCCGCCCCCCGCGGCCAACCCAGCCCAGCCTAGCCCCGGGCGGCGCGGAACGCCGCGGCTCCCGCCCGACCCCTCAGCCCCGCGGGCGGGGGTTCGGGCCCCGGGAAGAAAGTTGCCGAGAAACTTTCTGCGGAGGAAGGGGCTGGGGGTGCGGGACGCTCCCCCCCAACACCACCACCCCCTCCCGCGGGGCCGCCCAACGGGGTGAGGCCGGGGCCAGGCGGCCGGGGCCTAGCGCCTCGGCGGGCGCCGCTGCCGCCGCCATCGCGGCCGCCTCTCCCGCAGGGCGGGGAAGCGGGGACGCGGCCGGGTCCTCACCTGCCTCTCCTCGGCGTGGCGGGTGGGAGAAGGAGGGGGGGAGGGAAGGAAGCGGGGCCCCCCCCGCTCCTCCCGGAGCCGCGGCGACCCGGGGAGGGAAGGGGGGAGGAGGGGAAGGGAGGAGGGACGAGGAGCAGGAGGAGGAGGGAGCCGGGCGCTCCGGTGCGTGCGGGAAGCCAGAGCCTCGCTGCGGGAGGAGGAGGAGACTTCCCCGCCCCTACAGTCGGGCTCTCTCCGGCGGGCACCACGGCTCCTCCTCTGTGGCGTGCTTCCCCCTGCAGCCGCCCCATGCGCCCCGGGGCAGGCTCGCCGCGCCTCCAGGCTGGGGCAGCGGCTCCACGCCCGATCCGGAGGCCGCGGGGAGGAGCCGGGCTGCCCCCGCGGAGCCGGGCTGGCGGTGGCTCCCTCCTTCTCCTCCTCATCTTACTCCTTCTCCTCCTCCGCGCCGCGGCGCACGGGGCCAACATGGTGGAGACGCGGGGTGGCGGGGAGGGAGCCGGGGTTAAGTCGTGGGACCCTTGTCGGGTTAAATACGGGGGGCTCGGTGAGCCTCTCGACAGAGAAACTGCACCTGAAGGATCCCAGCAGAGGAGCCCTTCGGCGTGGCGTGGTGTGAGAAAGGCGATGAAAAATAATCAGGTGGGCTACGGCTTAGGCTTGGTGAATTTCCTGTCTCTGGGTCAAACATGCGGATGGATTCTCCCGAGGTGTGGGGGCCGCAGGGACCGAGGGGCTGGAGCAGCGCTTGCGGCTCGGGGAAGCCGTGCTGCCCCGCGGAACAACCTGTGGTCGTGACACGGAGCGTAGACAAAGCCTACGAGTAACGCTCCAGTAATTCCGTGGTATTTTGCGTTACGGGTTTCCCACGCGTCGCCATTCGAGAAGTCAGCGTTTAGCGATTTAAGAAATAAAAATCGGTCAAGGTGGGCTTCACGGAGAAAGGTCGTTCAAATGCAATCTAGCGTTCAGAACTGCGGACTGCAAGAAGCGAAAGAAAAGGAAAAAACCCTAAAGAACCAAAGACTGAAGTTTACATGGGCACATCAGCAGTTCTTACTTGTCATTATCGTTTACTACAGCGCTCTAATAGTCAAATCTGGCACTGGAATAGCGTTTGTCTCTTGTCTCTATATTTGGTTCAAAGACTGAACATAAACCAGTAGTTGTATTGCTCACTAATGGTAATGTAATATATTTTATTCTTAAAAACATTGAAACGGGATGTCCAATTTATCTTTCAGGCAGTGGTGTAGAGTAAAGCCATTTTGTGTTTTTTGATTTTAAGATAAAGCAGATACACATATTTGCCTTTATGGGACCATAAATATAGAAGCAGTTCACAAAATACAAAAAAGCAAAACTGTTTTAGATACGGAGACTCCTCACCATAAATTGCACTCATGTAATCCTGTTAGAGTGGTGGAGTTTATCATATTCCTGTTATGTCAGGAGCCTAAATCACATTATACAGAATTGATTTTTAATTTAGAAATCAAAAGTGAGTTTTGCAGATCATCCAGGTTGATGAATTACTTAACTTAGAAGTGTTTGCAGACTGGTCTACCACGGCTTCACAGCACTGGCTGGGCTTAATAGTAATCATGAGTGAGAGCAAGGTTTGACCTCCACTATTGGTGGTGATTTTACATGCAGGCAAACATTGCTGTGTGCTTAATTCTACAGTGCAATATGTGCATATCTGGAAAGCAGAATGCACTCTGTCATCATCTTCATTATGCTTCAAAGTTACCAATTCTTCTTAAGAATATTTTCAGCATTGGGTTACAGCTTCATAGTTGAGGCATATTGGCCAGCTGTCCCTGTAATTTGGCTTCCAGGTTTCAGGCCTGGGGTCAATGGATAGGGTTACATAGCTATCCTTTCTCCCAGCACCTGGGTGTGCCTTTGTGGCACTAAGTGCTTTGTTGGGATTCTTGGTCCATCACGCCTCTCCCATTGCTTTCACTCCTTAGTACTGCTGTAAGGAATGATTTGGTGGGTTTCTGAAAGACTGAGCCG
>JBCJKH010063728.1:0-14029 GCA_039877255.1 Loriculus beryllinus
TTCAGCAATAAAGCTGCCATTTCCTGATACGAATTTGGATTTAGTTCATAAAATACTCTGGTCTGATGATCCTTCAGTTTGGATTCTATGCACAGAGCAAACACAAAACTGGAAATTGCAGTGTACAGTGTAAAATTTCTCTCAATATGTCTCAGCTAAGATTTACATTAACTGACTCAAAGGGTTATAGGTGAGTGGCCCTCTTCACCCTTTTCAATCAGCCTGATAGTCTGCATACCAAGATGACTACAAAGGATGGGTTTGTTTTAATAATCAGGTAGTGAACTGACGTTGAAAAACTACTTTCAATAGCACTTACATGTATACATGTATACATGCATACTCATGTACAAATATAAATATACATATGTATACATATGTATGTTGAGGGCAAATACATACAAGCATGTATACATGTACGCATACAAAAGAGAGTGCACAAGCACACTTACGTGCATAGAATTACTAGGAAAATAAGAAACATAATACTACATCATCTTAGTGCATTTTTTTGTCCTCAATGTGTATCAGGAGTAGTTGTCAAAAAAATATCTATTTGAGACTGCTATAGAGGGTACAGGTCAAAAATTATTTATGACACCTGTATAGATAAATTTTTACTGATGTTCAATGTGTGAACCTCAAAAGAAAGATCTTTGTGTAAAACAGCTTTGATCAGAAATGCTGGAAGATGTTGGACTCTGAAAATTTCTTCAGGTTTTTTGTCCCATTATTTATCTTTATTGGTATGCAAAGAGTCATTAATTGGAACACACTAAAAGCCAAAGAGGAGATCTATTCTAGGATACGTAAGCATGCTACTGAATTACACACAATGCAGGTAAATTAGCATTACACGACTGAATGTGATAGCAAGTAGTTATTGCACCTTAAGTTGTGCTCCCATGATAATCTCAGGAAGTGCAACATCTCATTTTTCAGAGGGCCTTGAGGACAGCAGATAAACATATGGATGTAACCTGAATACAGAAATATGTGCTCATAAAATGTATTCACTCTTAGTGTCCATAAGGAAAACAAGATTCACCTATAATGATTATTAAATCTCCAGTTAATCAGTAAAACCTTGGTGCCAGCTGTGGTAGTTATTTTCAATGGCTCAAGTGTTTGAAGTTTGATTTGTTGCTTGTTTTGGCTTCTTAGTGCTGAATAAAATACAATGTAAAACTAAACTATTTGCCTTCTTGACTCGGCTTTCATTAAGCAAGTATATTAATGACATGAATGATCAAAATGGGAAGGAATTAGGCTAATTTAGTAACCATTTGTGCAGTACTGTAAACATTCAGTTATTTTTACTTAACAAGATGAATAAACAGGCCAAAACTATATTGGGCAAACACACAGTAGAATTAACCTGCATTTCTTATTACCCAAATCTAAAAGGCCATTTGTCTTGAAAAGGATGATTTTATTCTGTTCCATTATTCATTTGGCTGTCTGAATAAAATTGGATTTCCTCATAGAATTGCTGATTTTTTCAGAGATTAAATTCAAATATTTGGTTAAAATTAAACCTGGAACATAAATGTTATTTTTCATTTCAGAAAACTGTACCTTTTGCTTTTTCTGTTAGTGCAATTTATTCAGCATTGCTGTATTTTATTGCTTAGTAATTTGCACGTATTTCACATCCTAGAGAAGAATGTCCAACCCTATACAGTGATTTAAAATATCGTTGAGCCTGAGGCCTTTTTATGTATTCAGATACCACTTTTGACATGAGGATGACTTGTTATTCCTGCTATACTTTGCTGATGCTCACCTCAAGGGAAAGTTTAACAGGAAGCCTGTTGCCTAGTTCCTACAATTCAGTTTACCAAGCTTGGCTTTTTTCTGTAAGAAACAAGGGAGGTGGAGAATGCTCTCTCATCTGGTAAAAGCTTCCAATGATTAATGGGTCAGTGTTAGCAGTCAGACTCCAGGTCTTTGCTCAAAAACTTACCTATTTTTAAGCCATTTAGACCTTTGTCTCTCTGACACTCTGAGGTAAGGAGGTCCATAGTATAATAATGGCTTGTATGAAAACAATATTTCCCTTTGGTCTCCCTAAAACTTCTGCTTCCTACTTGCATTGGCACACCTTTCATCTGTCAGGAGTAACTAGTGAGTAATCATTCTCAATGCCCCTGCCATTCACCAGCAATAGACTTCCATCATATTAGCTTCCTAAGGCTATAGGTTTTATGAAATGAAGTCACAGTTTGTCTGCAGGCCTCGGTTTTCCCCTTGTTATTCAACTATTCAACTATGACTGAGAAGATTTTTATTTTTATTCATTTTTCATCCTTTGTGTTATCTTTATCTGTGGTGGCCATATATCTTGTAGTAATCCTGTTAGTTTACTTTATTGCCATTCTGGAAGTTTTACCATGAAGCTTATGTTAGTTGTTTCCAACATTACTTTTTCTATCATTTATATACACTTTCATGCTTGTTTGCTACATCTATCTCTCCTTTCTATCACTATATGCTCCATGACTAGGACATCCATAGAAGCGATTACTGTGTGATCCACCGCATTGACACTCTCCACAAATTACTGACATAAACTTGAAGATGTCTCTGATGCTCTCCTGATTCTAATATTGATAGATTTCAGCTTCTTAGTTTATTGTTTGCCACATGGGTTGGCTCCCTTCTGTCTTCCTGGTATTTCCATCTGAGTAAAGGCAAATTGAAATTTCCACTTTCTAGTTTCAGATGTGCTATCTTTCAACAGTTGTTAATGCAACTACAAAAAAGTTTTTAAAGTGCATTTTATTTACAGCATCCTGGAAAAGCATCACACAGAATCATGTATAGATTTTAGAAAAACTCCATTCAACAAGTTATGCTACTTTACCTACTTTACCTCATGGTTATTCTTAAAGAACTTCTTTGCATATTCGTTGAATTGACAATAAAAATATAAAGCAGGGATGTACAGGTGTATCAGTTTGAAAGTAGAAAAACTGCCACTTACAAATTCTTTTCTGTCATGTGTCTTTATTTCTTGTAAAATTTTCAAAAGGCAGCCAAACTGGTATTTTGCTGTTTTGATTTTGGATTTGGGTTTTTTCCTCATTTTACCAGTTATGCAAATAACTAAGCTTGATTATTAAAAAATAAAACAAAACAAGCAAACAAACAAACAAACAAAAAACAAACAAACAAACTACAAAATAGTGTAAATATTGAGAAATTAATTTCACTCTCCAAATGTATTCTAAATTTTGGAATTATGAAAACTGACTGTAAGTACTTTAAAAAATAAGGTTTTAGTAAGCAGTAAGCACACAACCCCCTGAAACAGCACATTCGTATCCCAAGTTTGCACTAGATTGTGCAGAGCTGGACTTTCAACCTGCACACAAGTTGCTGAGCTGGGCCAGACCTACCTGTATCATGGCCTTTGTACTAGGCCCCTCAGCATTTCCACTCTGCTTAAAGAAGCCATACACCAAGAGAAAAATGTAGTATCAGGCCTGTAGCAAAGACAAAAACTCTTTGGTTCTTCCCTTGTTTTGGATTTCGTAAGTACTATGAATAACAGAAAATAAAGGACTCAGCAAGAGCAACTGAAACCACTTAAGAGTTGTTCTCTCCTCTGACAAGATTTTTCCCTATTTCACTATGAAGTTGTAACTGAGAAGTTAGACTTTCACACATCTTTTCTCATAATATGCCACATAGAGAATGGCTGATAAGAGCTAGATTTGAATTTCTATATGAATGACATATGTATATACATATATAAAATTATAACCTCTTCTAGCGGGGTTTAGTATGTCCTGTCTTTGATTCTTATTTTACACTATTCAAGATGTGAAATATATGTCCCTTTTCTCCACAGGTGTGGAAAAGTGAGGCTTAACTGACACTTTGATGAGTGTCTTATAATGGTGATAGTTGTAAGGAAGTAATGACTGTAAGTAAGTAATGACCTGAAGCTGTGAAGTTTGCAGGTCCTAGTTGTGTTACCCATACAAATAAACAAGCACCACAGGAAAAGTTTTGTCAGGCAGTTTATTGTTGATACCCTGTGAATATAAACCTTTAATCCCTTCTTCCTATGGGCATTCCTAACCAAAACTCACTTCTTTCATTAAATTACCTATAAAAATTACCTCTTAAAGGATGTGTCTCACAATATATTAGTTGAGATAGTCCAGCCCTGCCAGCAGCTAATTTTAGATTATCTGTATTCCATTCTTTTCCTAGTAATGATACAGGAAGACCCACTTCTTTGCTTCATTGCTCTATTTACAGATCAGGGGCCTGGTTGTGCCTTATTAAGGCTTTTCCATTCTCTGTCCTGCTAAAACAGATGGCATCCTGCAGTCTGGCTCTACAGCTCATTGTGAACTGAGACTTTCGTGGACCTCTCCATATTTGTATTATTCCCAATTAAGAAGCAAATCAAGGAAAGATTAGAAGCAGCCCTTAATGCAAGACATCCTCATCTGCCTCTGCATATTTAAACAATGTATACAAGAACTCATGCATTAAAAATATTAATATGGTTGATGTCAAACAAACTCTCCACACTTGGAAGTCTAACATCTTTTGCTCTGTTGCACTTTTATTTTAAGCAATGGAAGTCTCAGTGTCAAAAACAGTTGCCTGTTTTTCTTAAGTACTGAGGAACAGCTTTAAATATAACCAAAATTCAATGCACAAGATGAAATACACTACCTAGAAAACTGGAACGAGCTACCTGAAAAATGGGTGGAGATGTTAGCAGTTAAAACATCACCAGAAGACGTTTAGCTCCCAGCTATCATGAAAGTGGTATATTTTCTTATTTTATTGCAACAAACATGACAGTGAGAGGCTGAGAATTTAAATGTTTTCTTAGGAATATTTTTAATCAAAAGGATTGATAATCAGTTAAGGTAGTGCCAACTAGTAATAAAAAAAAATAGTTATTAATGTTTCATTGGTATGGAATACCAATTCATTGGTATTCTCCCTACTTTCCAATTTTTGCATTTTGAGTCATTATTTATTTACTTTTTAAAAATTTCAAAGCGAAATAAACATGTGAAATGCATAACATTCAAAATTGTTTCTATTTTCTTTCTCAGATGCTATAGCTGATACATTATTTGTTTGCTTTAAGGTATTACTGGTTGTTGTCAGAATATTAGTTCACTTTATACTGCTTCTACATAACATCTGGAAACACTGCTGTTAATTCTGATTATCTTTTTTGCACAGAAAATTTATTAACATTAAGATAGAAACAGTGCATAGTATCCCTGATTCAGAATAATGACTGCTATGAGCAAGTAGCTTTGTGAGTATCTGAAAAAATGAGCAACATTTTTCCTGTGGACCTCTTTCTTTGGCTTCCAAGTACATTCAAGCTGCAGCTGAAACTTTCTTGCATATGTGGAACACAGTTCTTTTTCATGTGGATTTTCTGGTGAACTCATAAGTATTAAACCCACAAACCTCCTTTTTGTTTTAATAGGATATCTTTTCTTTACTTGTAAATCTGTCCTCATTAAAATGCTAGTCTGGTGGAAGCTATTAAATAAGTTTAAATACTAATAGGGAAGACAGAGCTGCATCTACACCATACTTTCATGTACACTTCATTTCCTTTTGGAAGTTGGGCTAAAATTTTACTTAATGAGAATTCTCAATAAAACTGAGAATAATATTTGTCCATACATTTGTTGTAGCATTACAATTACTCACAGATTTTAATAAAGGTAAATGTATAAAAACTACTCTGCTGAGAGACAACAGAATTGTGTCATTCAAGGCTTTAGTATTTGAGATGGAAGTGATGAAAGTGATTCTACACCTGAAGGGAACAATGAAGACAAAATCTTTTGAAGTGGGATCTATTCTAAATTCTTGTAAATGGGTCAAGGAATTGAGAATAATTTCAGAATACCTGAAAAGTACAGGATGAATGGGAAGCAAAAAAACCCAACTGTTGTGTGGCAGAAAATGTCTTCTGTGTTTCATATACCTGTTGATCCTACATATCAGCTGTCTTTATTTCTGCCCTTAGACCATTACCATGTAATTCTAGGTTTTGGTTTTGATACTGCCAGAATGACTACACAATGAGAAGACTCTTCCTGCAAAAAATAGCAACTTCTCAAAACAGTTTTTGTTTGTTCTTCTTTTTTTTTAAATTAATTTGCAACTTTCAGTAGGAGCAAAATAAAAACAAACCAAAAAAAAAAAAAAAGGCCCTGGGTGTCTTCCTGTGCATGTTTTTTCCATTAGTTTTGTCTGTGTCTTGTACCCATGCTCAGACACATCCCCTAGTAATATACTTCAGGCATGCTATGACAGGAGCAGACACTTTGAAACACCAGGCGAGATCATTACCACAGCATGCATACCTTCCAAAGGTTATGTCTTGATTACTAATGTATAACTGTGTCACAAAAGTGTCTTGAATTGCAAAGTGAAAAGAAACAACTCTTCCTTCCTCCAAAACAATGAGAAGGCTTCATTTTGGCAGATTTGCAGATGTCTAAACAAATTTTACTATTAAACAAGAGACAAACAATTAGTAACATAGGGAAGAACTAAATAGTGCAAGTACAGCATCTGTTCTTTAGTGCTATTTATTTATTTTAAACAGCAGAAACTGCTATTCATTCAGTGCCCACTAATTTAAGATTAGGAGGACATAAAAAAATAGTGCAACCTTATTTCCCAGCGTTCAAGAATTTACTCCAGTCTGTAAAATTCCAGCAAGTTTTATATTCTTCAGGTTTTTTTGCACAATAAATTTAAGGCATTAAGAGCTTATAATAGATTGCTTTTTCTTATACCAGATAAAAAAAGGAGAAAGGTAACACATATAAGACTGCTTTTGAATTATTAACCAATTCTTCCTGTCAGTGTGAAAGAAGAAATACTCCAGTCCCCTGTTGGCTATTTGCAAAATCTGTAAGGTATTTATGCTAAAACCTGGTGATATCTGGAAGATCCAGGACTCATTGTATTGCTTGTTTTGAATCTGATAGGAACAGGATTTGAACAGGAGTAACTGACACTTACCTGCATCTAGGTATTTTTTCATAATCAAGAAATGCACAGGTAGTTCACAGAAGATTTAGAAAAATAACCCAGAGTGGCTTTCCCCCAATATCGTAGAATTTAACTGCAGTTCATGTGGAGAAAAAAATCCCGTATTTCCTCTCTATACAATCTTCCTATTACATTATGGAGAGAAAGGCAGGTATGCAGGCACATTTCACCTTCTGCTTTGTATAATGCAGTATAACTCCTACAGCTTAACTCCCAGTTTTGAAAACTTAATCCTCTGATATTTTCTTTCAGCTTTTACAAAAACTTTGTAATCAATTTGATTTGTCATTACCAAAGAAAAACAAACCCTTCACAAGGAAAACAAATCTAAAAAAACCAAAAGAAACACAACAAAAAAAATAAACCCAAAAGACATGCAAAACAAAACAAAAACTTCCTGAATGTGGTAACTTTTCAACCAGATTTCAAAAACCTCAGTAAACTGATGGATTCCACCCTTGCTGAAAAGAAATTTTAATTCATATGGTGGGTCACCTGTCTGTCAAAGCTCTCTCTGAGAACATTGTGACATGATATGAAGCCCCTGCTGACTGAACATATTTATGAGCATCTACCACTGAGCCTGTGAGAGCAATTTTGCAAGCCTACTTAAAAAGCATAGACAGGAATATTGTGGTTTATAAGACCTTCTCTCATAATATACAATGCCTTTGGAGTAACAGAAACAGAAGAAATGAGATACACTTGTTTCTAGGTTACATTGTTCAGACAGGCTCATCCTTCCCAAGTCATGGGTAAAATCTTTTATTTTCTTTCTCTCCAACATACATCAGCAGGGGTTTAGAACAAGGTAAAAGATTACTTTAGCCAGAAGGACAAAAAGAAAGTCCTGAAGTCATTTGGGGCAGCCCATAAATTCTAGCAATACCTTCCCTTCGAAAGCAGTTCATAAAAACCTAATAGAAATTTTCGTTCAAGTCACCCTTCTCCACAGCTCAAAAGGGTAGGAGGGGAAAGCTGACCTTTGATGAAGTTTCTCTCTCTTTTATTCCTTTAGTTCAAACGATAAATCTAGGCCTTTGAGCTGTACTGGTCTCCTTTTTTGTTTGTGGAAAATGAAGATATGAGGTAGTTGAAGGCATACAGAAAGAAAATTCTGTCAGTTATTTAAATCTGAGGGCCACAATAATGCGATAGTTGTGATGGAAGATAGCCTTTGCATGTATTGAATATATGTATGGCATTAATGGATAAAGATTGAAAATAAACAGATACTAAACTGTAGACACAACAGGGTTTTACTCTGAAAAACACTGGAGACTTCAGCAATGCACACTTTAGAATGGTTACTGCTCTTAAGTAACTAACGATTAATTAGATGCCTCTTATGAAATTAAAAATATGAGCAAATGATTGGGCACACTATATTACATTTGAACATAGTTCTTTTTATAGAGCATGTCAATATGAAAAAAAAAGCATTTAACTTTTCTATGACCTTGTCAGTCATATTTGCTTAAGTCTCTACTGCAGTTATATTTCCTGTGGAGCCCATTACTTCTAGAGAAGACAAGTTATAATTACCTGACAATATGAGAATCATTTTAAAAAAATAAATTCTTGCAGTCAAATATAAAATAGTCCTTTTAGATCATAGAAATCTGTGCACTGTAGCAGAAACTAAGAAGGAAAAATCAGCCTCTATATTCAGCCAGTGTAAACGACAGAATATTATTATTATTAAGAATGCATATGGCTACATGAATGTAGCCTCTTAATTATTTTTTATATATAAATGGAATACTACTGAAGATGAAAGTTATTTACATCAGCAGCCTCATAGGAATGTTAAAGTGCAGTCACTTGTTTGGAGTATCTAAAAATCACAAAATGTATCTTCAATTTGCCTACTTCTGCATCAGGCAAAGAAAATACAGAATTATCCTTATTTAAAGGAAGCTATTGCAAGTAGGTCTGCCTTTTGCTATGTTCACAGCCCCGCATCTGCTGCAAATGAGAGCTGAAAGCTTTGAAATCATGTTCTAGGAGTATAAATAGGAAATGAGGAATCACAGACAGGTGCCTTACTGAAATTAGGTGGCTGAGGATTGAGACCCAGAGATTCCCCTCCTTCTGCTGCTTTATACCTGTGTGGATAAGGAGTGTAGGATAAATGTGTCCAAAATGTATAATATGCATTAAAATGACAGTGTCATCATATCCCTGCAAATGAGGAGTCAAAGTGGCCTTAGACAACGCTTCAGTGTAAGGTAGCTCATGGGGAGAGAAGCAAGAGGAGAACTCTTATCCATTACATGCTGAGAAGGTTCATATTCAAGAGCAGTTAGTGAACTTTTTTGTTGTTAAGGGTGACCTCGAAACATGTTATGCTGTTTGGGGACTTTTTGCCTTGCAACTTTACCTCCAATTTCATAATCAAGAATTTAAGCCTTTATTTTGCAAAAATAAATATGTTTTCTCCTTTAACCATTATTGTGTTTAGAAGGATCTCAGGTACTCTGGCAAGCAAAAAGTAAACTATTTTGCCAGAAAGAATCACAATCCTTTGATGACTTTTATGGTTTGGGTTTGTTTGTTGTTTTGTTTTTGTTTTTTTTCCCCACAAACTGCCTGCAAAGTGCAGCCATAAAGAAAAGAAAGTGTCATCCTTGATTTGGCAAAGAGAAACTCTGTAGACAGAAAGTTTCTCTTCCGTGTAGGGAAATAGCGAACAGATTTCTTCTGCTTTGCAGCAGCATATATTGAAAGTTGTCTATTGATAAATAACAGCAGAAACAAGCTTCTGATGTTGATCAGGCATGATACCTGTGCTATATTGATGTCAAAATTTTGCTGAAGAAATCAAAATGTACAATTGTCATTTTCTCTCTGAAGACAAGATATGCACAAGCCTACTGGGTCTGATGGGATCTGCTCAAGGTTACTGAGAGAACTAGTGGAAGTGCTCACTTAGCCACTTTCCATCACTTCTCAGCAATCCTGGATAATAAGGGAAGTTCCAGTTGACTGGAAGTTATCAAATGTGAAAAGCCTGTATCCTTCCATTCCAACACTCCAGTCACAGGAACCATGCCACCATATCTCTGTGATGCCATTAAGACCATAGACCTGCAGGCATCCATATGTCTCTAACTCCTCTTGCTTATTCCCCATGATATGTGCCTTTGCACAGAGGCATTTAAGTTGGGTCCCCAGTGAAGACAACTTGCTAGCATTCCCTTGTGCTGTTCACCAGATGCCATCCTGCTGACCTGCAATTTCTCTCCAGGTTCTGATCATCCCCTGCTGACACTGGCATTAAACTGCTAGGTCTGGGATGGATTGAAGTTCTCTTTCCTTTAGCTTAAAATCTTTTTCACCAGTTGGCAAGCCTATGACCAAAGATGTTCTTCCCATTCTCTGATAGATGGATCCTATAAGCCCGCAGTAGATTAGGTTTCTCAAAGAGAGTCCCAAGCACTGTCAGAACTTCTAAGTACATTTTCTGAGCTGAGAGGCAAAGGTCTCTCCACCAAATTTAGTGGAATATTGACACTTAATAGTCAAGGAAAACTTGCTGTTCTGTGTAAACCTGAAAAACATTATACTGATATCCTTAAACTGTTGGAACAAGTCCAGAGGAGGGCCACGAAGATGATCAGGGGACTGGAGCATCTCCCATATGAAGACAGGCTGAGAAAGTTGGGACTGTTTAGCCTGGAGAAGAAAAGGCTGCGTGGTGACCTCATAGCAGCCTTCCAGTATCTGAAGGGGGCCGATAGGGATGCTGGGGAGGCACTCTTCATTAGGGACTGTAGTGACAGGACAAGAGGTAATGGGTTAAAACTTAAAGAGGGAAGGTTTAGATTGGATATGAGGAAGAAATTCTTGACTGTTAGAGTGGTGAGGCACTGGAATGGGTTGTCCAAGGAACTTGTGAATGCTCCATCACTGGTTGTGTTCAAGGCCAGGTTGGACAAAGCCTTGGGTGGCATGGTTTACTGTGAGGTGTCCCTGCTTATGGCAGGAGGGTTGGAGCTGGATCTTAAGGTCCTTTCCAACCCTAACTATTCTATGATTCTATGATTCTATGATTCTATGATCACTTCTTCCAAACAGAACAGGTAAATTTAATTTAGATTTTGTGAGGCGCCAAGTTGTGAAATATGCATGATCTCATCTCTTTCATTGTTCCTTCTGTCTCTGTGTCAGCAGTCTCTCTGTAGCATTCAACTGTTGACCTCTGCAATATTTTGTATCATAGGGCTATTGCTGCAAACTGCTTCCTCAGTGGAGCTCTGTAGAAATTAATTTAATGGAAATTTACTGTCACAGAGATACTGTAAATTAATTTAACATCTTTCAGCTAGATTTTATGCTATTTTAATATGTAGATGTGTCCTGTAAAATGTCTGAGATGATAGTGACTAAAAGCAGGATCTGAGAAAGCAAATAAATTAATAACAGAAAGAGTCTTCCTTAACTATTAGAAAATTCTGAACACCATCCCAAGCTTAATTCCTCTCATTGTTAGTACTAAGTTTTGGTGGAAGTATTGTTTATGCATTCCTTCAGTGTAAGGATTCTGTGTAGCTACCATTTAGCTACCCTTTAGCTGCCACAATTCTTGTATGGGCAATTGCACATTTTTTTCACTTTTGCCTGTCTTGAACCTACCTATTGATTTCTCTGTTCTTTCTGCTACTGCTGAACTTAACAGTTATTCAATCTCCTTCTATTACTCTTTAGATTAAAGAGTAGGCATTCTATAAAAAAGTTTTTTTCCTCAGAAAACTTTCTGCCAGTAATACACATTCATGTGCTTCATGCTCTTCTATCTTTTAATTTTAGATTTTTTTGCTGACAGTTTCCTTTGAATCACATTCTTACGTTAGTCTGTCTACAAACAGAGAAAAACAGAATGTTGTTAATATTGTTCCTTCTGTAATTGCAAATCTTATTTTAGTTTAGTTGCTTTGATAGCACACCATACTTTCAGTCTATATATATAACCAAAGCTTAGTCATATTTGTATCATATATTGGCTTTTCATAATAGTCTTCTAGATGAAACACAAAAGTATGCAACACTGATTAATATGAAAAGGAGTACTCATAACCAGCAGAGAAAATACTATCTGGGATGAAGTCAAAGCTTCATGCATCACTACTTATACTTGTTTGTGATTTATTTTGTACTTCTTGAACAACGCAGCCAGCTAAGAAATGTTATTCTCAGTACCGCTGGCTAAGTAATGGATATAAAACCAGAAAAGTTGCAGACTGAAAAACTAAGTACATCTTTAAAGTCTAGGACTTTATAGACCCTTAATGATGCAAACTGTTTCTCTAATCTAAAAGTGACTGTTACGGTGATTGAGAATCAGAACCAGAAGCTTCTAAAGATCTGGGAGACAATGAAATATTTTATATTTATTTCAGCAATTTCCACAGAGAGTACTGTCAATGTGTGTTTAAAGTTCAACTTATTTGGTTCCTTTATTGATCTGGCTAGTGTAACTGTTCTTCTGAATTAAAGAAGTGTAAAGACAATTACATCAGAACACAAGTGAAAACCAATATAGCATAAATGACATTGGCCAAAATCCAGGATAGCAATGAATACGTATGTGTATGATTTATAGTCTGATTAGGAATATAAAACAAAAACTGAGGCAATTGAAAGACCGTCTTAAGCTTCTACCTAATCTTCAGATCTTTAAGCAACTGAGTTTTTGGGTTTCTCTGCCTTCCTAATATATATCCAAAAGCACATCTATCTGTGCATGTCCAGGAGCAGTTTTCCAGTCATGGTTGCAGTACTTGCAGTTTTCCTCTAGTAGTTCCACTGGAAGATATTTCACATGTAATTTTCTTCAGAAGATACCTATTACTGTCCCATTTTCTAGAGGTATTTCAATTGATTGTAGCATGCCTTACAATACTGATTTTCAAATTACAGTCCTACAAGTTCTGAGTGTATATAAATGTGCAATTACAGGGAATGTTTAGGGAAGAGCACTAACCCCCCCTAAAGTTACAGAAGACATGAATTAAGTAGTGGATTTCTCACCCTGGATAAGTTTTAAAGCTACATTTATCACAAGTATAATAAATAATCTACTGTTAGCTCAGAAGAAGACAATTAAATCTCCCAGTAACAGCAAAGTCGCATCCTAGGATGACAGCCTTTCCTTTTAGCTGACTTATTCTGCTTTCTGCTTGTCAAGCAGAATCTTTAGATTCCATTAAGACATATGAAATTATTCCTAGAGAACACAGAAAACCAGTACAGGAAATAGCCACTACATAAAACATAGAAACCTGAACTTTTGAAATGTAGTGCCATCAAGAAGCCAAATGACAGTTTTGAAAATGAATAATGTTAATTATCCTTTTATAGTCCACAGGGCCAAGAGCCAAAAGACACTGGAAAATAACAGCACATTATTTAGGAATGGCTTTGCTAGCAACGAAGGGCACATGAGGAGACTCAGTTAATACCTGCTTCTTCCTTTCAGCTCCTAAAATATTACTTTTTTTTATAACATTTTTTTCAACTTAATATCAATATAATGTATTACCCTTAACTGATTATCCTTAACTTGGTAATTGTCTAGTCTCTGAAAATCCAGTAATTCTGTTTCATTTGGTCAGTTAATACAATGGAGGGGTTTGTTCTTGATTGTAATATCAGATAAACTCATTTATCAATGACAATAAACCATTCATCATGATATGGAGAAATTAATTGCTAGCCCAATAACATTTTGGTTAAAGAATTAAATCAAACTGAGTTAAATAAGTTCTCTAACTTCTTACTGAATAAAAGACAAAACAAAACAAAAAACCCCCAAAATAAAACAACCCACACTTTATTATTTTCTTTCTTCAGAAGAAAGTGTTCATATTTCAGCATGCCAACTGCAGCAATTCCAGAAAAGAACTGTATTTTAAAACATATTTCAAACTGAAATGCTTAAATAGATCATTTCATGAAG
>JBCJKH010063731.1:8063-18416 GCA_039877255.1 Loriculus beryllinus
GCAAATACATGATGTAACTCAAAAGCAGCCAGGTCTGGATCATGCTAAATCTTCTCTCCAAACCCAAATGTTCCTCAAGTGTTTACCAGCTGCCATGGCCATAGCAGCAATGGTTACCTGTGAACACTTGTATTTCTTGGAAAGCTTTTGCATTTTACCCTTGACAAAATGTGTTTTGCCAGGAAGCAAAGGCTGAGCCAAGGGAGTGTGTGGGCTGTTGTCTCAATGTGCCTGATGTAAGGCATGCAGAAAGGGTGTGTGAGTTCTCAACCTGTGTTTCCAGAACGATCATTCATTCTCTTATTCTCCCTTCTATAGGTCTCCCTCACACTCTGTCCTTAGACTCCTTAAGCAAATGGATTGTCATTCAGCTTTAAAGTCCTTAAGCTAAAATCTTTCATTGTAATTTAACTCCCTTTGATTGTCTAAGCAGTGGTGGAGAACTCAGCATCTTTCCCTCTCCCTTTGCAAGTTGTTTATGTATCTCTTGTGTAACTCTTTCAATGACTTCTGCCTCTTGTCTATGCTGTGTCCTACTAAGTGTTTAACTTCCAGATCTGCTTTTCCCTTCAGTGGCAGTTATTCTTTCTCATCTATGTATCTGTGACTCTGCATATACTAGTAGTAGAACTCAGTGCTTTGCAACATAAGGTGATTTTCCTTGCATTACAAACATGCAGTTTGATCTGTGCTCTCACTTAGCAGAATGATAGGAAACTTGTGCTGGGTAACTGCCTATCTATTTTCAAGCACCCCACTTTAAAATTTGGCAGCTGTTTATTAATAGTCAATGTCATTGTAGCTATGCTTTTAAATGGTTGAGGTCTTTTATTGGAGGAGTCAAAGTCTGCCTATATAGGCCATCAGAGTCGGCTTATATTAGTTGTCACAAATCTTTTGTAAGTGGCAAAGCCAATGTAAAGAACCACTGTGTAACTAATAAACGTGTTACTATCTTTATGGTGTAAGAACTAAACCATTTCTTAGGAAGGAAGGTACCATTTATCAACAGCTTCAGGGTGTAAAAGTTCAAGATGGTGTGTGATAATGTAAGCATGCTTTTTGCACAGTTCTGGACATGTAGGGAGTTATTTCATTTTTATTTTGAGGTTGAGAGGCAGCTGAACCTTTAGCACGGGTCTAAAAAGCACACATAAACATTGGGGTTTTTTCCAGTTCACTTAAATCTCAGTAAACAGGGTTATGCTTGCAGTGAGAATTATTATGGCAGCTATAGCAGAAGGCAAGAGAGATGTGGATAGTTCACACCATTAAGAAAAAGATAATTAGGATAAAGCATGTCGCTGTGAGGAATGGGGAGCCAGCCTGTCACCAACAGCACAAAGGGAGAATAGGTTTGTCTCCCGCCAGCTGCCAGCAGCTAATTCTCTCTGTGCTTTGGGAGTCGGAGGTAGGGTTTTTTCACAGGAGAAGGGGGAATGAATGTCACAAAATGGATGAAGACTATGCTGCTCGTTGGGTTTTTTATGACTGCCATAGCTCCAGGGAGCACAAAGAACATTGACTTCAACATAACCTGAGCTATTGGTGGCTTATCTTAGAAGATTAACCAGAGCATCTTTGCTCTAAGTCTCTCCACGGGAGTGGCAGCACTTGTAAACAGATGATGATGAACTACCTGCGGAAAAAATTCCTCATACATATAGTCCTGTTGGAGGGTAATATCTGCCTGGTAGCAGGTGGCAGCAAGAATCCAGAGAGACTAAGCTTCCTCCTGCTTTTCCTGCTCTGCAACAGCTTGACTTTCGGTGCGACAGCCTTGAGGCTAGTATAGCAAGCATGCCATTTGCACTGCCTATTCAAGCAGTACATTTAAGCACCACATTTGCTGAAATAGGAGGTTGAGACTTAAGGAGGAAAAAAAACCAGAGGGAAGTGTAGCTCTCAGTGCTGCATACTCGCTCTCTTCCCCTCTGCAGCACTATCTCCAAAGCTCTTCAGCAAATACACTCCTCCAACACTGTCTTTTCACAAAAGCATCTGTCAAGGTCCGATTTAAACCAGAATATGCTGCTTCACAAGACCCTGTCTATGATATCAAAGGATCAATCTGGCAGAGCTAGAATGGTCTCTGGAGACAGTTACAGTCCCCTGGGGATGGAGCTGCATTCAGCTTCCACTTCTGCTATCACTTACAGATGCTATCCCCACCAACATTCAAGCCTCACATATGCTGCCAGCTACCTGGATAGACAGCGCTTCAGCTGCTCCAGCAATACCCCCTGTTGTACAGCACCACGTGTCCCATCCTGCCTGCCAGCACTCTTCAGGACATGTTCAACTGCCTCAATGCTGGGAACCTATTTAATATGTTTTAAGTAGACCATTCTTTAAAAATAGAAAGGAAAGCAGGTTTCCTTGGGTTTATCTAAAAAAAAACAACTAACCAGAAGTCCCACCTCCCATATGGGCATGTTGAGTAAAAATGTGTAAAAGTGATGCTCACTTTTCTCCGCACTTTCAGCTCTAACAGACTTGCTCAGAATTTAATCTGGTCAAAAAAGGCCACTTCAGGAAAGTGCAATCTTCCACTGGCAACCAACAAGATCATTCATCTGTCACTTATCATCATGTTTCAGGAACTTTTTGGCATTTCAGACACCTCTTTTTATGGAATGCAGAACAAAACCAGTGAATTTTCTGTATCTCTCACTGAAGATTTCAGATGCACGCACACAAAATAAGCTAACACACAACAGCTTTCATTCAGTTACTTCTACAAAAGAATATTTTAGTAATGTTCTGTACGGTGAAAAATGCTTTCATAAGAATACAGAAGACATACAGCATTTTTCTAGTGTTAAGATATGAAATGCATGTGTCTTGGCTTGGAGTTAACAGAACATTACCGTAGGATTCATACTTGGTTTGGGGGTTGGTGTTGGGGTTTTATTTGTTTTGGTTTTGGTTTTTTTTTCAAGTGCCCATGTTGGTAACAAAGGGCATAACACCAGCGAAGGGCAGATTCATGTAATAGCTAGGAGCTGGTCAGTAGCCACTTGAATAACCGCGTGTTTTCTAGTGTACTTCATTGGTCCTCTCCTTCCACCTGACAGAAGAGTGCGTGATGCTGTGTTTGCGTACTGTTACAATAGTGGATATTATTGTAGCCAAGTGATTTCTAAACCCAGTTACCTCCGTCTACCCAGATTAAGAGAGATTGGCATGATGAAAGAGCATGGGTAACAGCAAGAACATTTTGCATAGGCGGGCATCTGGGAGACTTTGTTAAGAGGGTGGCTGGCGCTGAACTGCAGGTGATGAGCCCTGTGAGTGGGCACCCTGGTGCTCAGTCTGGTCCCAGGATGGGGTTGCAGATCTGCTCAGGTTGCTCTGTGCTGTGTTGCTGCCCAGGGCTCTCCTGCTGGGGTGATCAGCATCCTACCCTGAGAGGCTCCAGCAAAGCACACACTGTGTTCTGCACCTCAGCAGGAGCCTTCCCAGAGCTGGAGAGCTGAGCAAAGCACAGCAAAGGTGTCCAGTCCCACAGCACTGAGCCTTGGTTCTGGTCTGGCTCTGCACGGGACGTAACAGCTCCTGGCTGAGTCCTGACCTGAGTTACTCAGTTGCCTCTGTGTTGTGCTGGTGACTTTTCTGCCCAGAACTCTAGCCGAGGGCCTCTCCAAAGGTCAGCAGTGCTGTGCTAGTGGAGCAGTTGGAGGGAATGACACCATCCGTAACTTAGATATGGAAACCCACAGGAATTTGGTCTTCAGGGCATTGACTGCTACTTTTCTAAAAGAACTGAGCTGTCTATTATGATAATACTGACTTTTCATCTCGATACCAGACTCAAGCCCTCTGGGAATTCATTAATATTTTACTATATAAATCAACATATGTATACACTAAATGGTGGTGTCATGACCTGCTGTACAGATTTCACAGGGTAGAGCTCAGCTGTGAAATGTCTTCATTTTACTCAATTTGCATGTCTAATGCATACTTTGTGAAAGAAGGGGTACAGAAAGAGACTCCCAGCTCAGGATAAACCACATATTCAGGTCCCCTGAGAAGAGGTTCTTAACCCCCCAGGTCTGCTGTATCTAGATAGATTATGAAGCAATATAGCAATGCAAATCCAGATCACCATATCCAATATTTGGAAATGAACCTACTCAGATGTATTGTTGATTAAATATGCCCTGACAAATAGGCAAAGCATTTGCAGAGTGTATTTAATTTGGATCAAATTGAGGTGAATACTACTGAGGTTGCAGAGATTTTTTTATGCTCTATAGGAGTAAAACCAGGTTCAGAAAACCTTCAGTAAAATCAACACAAAGTGACTGTTGAAAACCGAATCAGATTTGTTTTTCTCCCAGTTGAAAAGCAGATAAGGTTTCAGGGTAACTAACAGCTCGCTAGCTTTAAGGAAAACAATGCAGGAGAATCTATGGAGTAGTATGACAGAGTTAGCTGTGAGTACTACCTGTTGGCCTGGTTTATGTTTAACTCATTTTCTGAAAAGAATCTTTCCGGTTTATTGTGCCTGTTGCTCCCATCCCCATTGAAAACTTGAGACAGACCTTAAAAAAATAAAAATCAATGACATACAAACAGAGAGTTGACATAGGGTTCTAGCACACTTTGTCATTAGCATTTTCTCTTATTAGAAAGAACACATATATACTATATACACACTGTACTTATACATCCCTACATGTAGTTTGCCACTTTGAGTTTGGAAAATTTCCCATTAACAACCTAAGCAACTTATCCAACACCTCACATCCCTGCTTTACTGCTTTTTGGTTTGTCTTTACATTTCCTTTGTCACTAAAGCTCACAGTATATACTGAAACATCTGTTGCCAGAATAAATACTGTTCCTCATGGTGGTTTTAGCAGCAAAAATGTTTTTTTAAGGCTGGAGTACTAATACCAAACAAATTTACAGTTACTTTTGGCATTGTAAGCAATAGAGCTGTGCATTTTGTTCAGAAAGCATGTGACAAGTAAGTAAAGTTTAAGTGAACAGAAAATGCTTTTGCAGTCTTTTGATTAAACTTTCTGTTCAGGAAGGACATAGACTACAGAGAAAATGTTGAAAACTTATTTCAAAGGCAGGTTATAGATTGAGGAGAGACCCAGTAAAACCTGGGATGAATGATCTATCCCAAAGCCAGAAGAATCTGAAGGAAAAAGCTTAACCAGTTGGAAGAAAATGACAGATGATTTTGTCAGCTTAAATCAAGCAGAAGAGTGAAACCCAATTTCCTGGGAGTTCATGAAAGGAGGTATTTCAGAAAAAGTGCAATAAAGTAAGGATGCTGTATCCAGAAGGTCAAAATCACACAGTGAAAAACTGTCTTCAGCAGGTGGAGATTGCCAGCCTTTTTAAGTGGTGATGTCAAGTCTCATCAGCTAAAGAACTGCAGATGCAAGCAGTAGTTGCACAGAAGGCATCAGAAAAACCTGTAAGCACCATCTTTGTCACAGTAAGTCACTAGGTGTCATTTCCCACTCAGGACAGAGTATGCACACTCTCTGTCTCAGGGCTGAA
This sequence comes from Loriculus beryllinus, assembly GCA_039877255.1. Classification (NCBI taxonomy): domain Eukaryota; kingdom Metazoa; phylum Chordata; class Aves; order Psittaciformes; family Psittacidae; genus Loriculus; species Loriculus beryllinus. Next base: position 13,590 of record JBCJKH010063731.1, read on the forward strand.
ATGTGCCATTTTCAGAGTGAAGCAGTTAAACTGATCTGCTGACCTCCACAGCAAAATCAAGTGAGATTACTGCCATTTTTGCACAACTGAGAGTGGTGATATCTATCCAGTCTCCCCCTCTCCCTCCTCACCTTCTATTTCCAGGAGGACAAAATGTCTTAGTACTTTAGAAAGCAATAATACAGATGTCAATATTGGCACTGAACTCTCAGAGTTGGAGAGAGCAATGGAGCTAACTCAGAAGCCCTGGATCCATCTCCTTCAGGTACTGGATGACCTTTGGAGAAAACCGCATGTGGTTCTGCCACACTGCTGTGGGATGAAGCATTAGGAGCCTGGCAGTCAAGGAAGAGGAATTTCTGACCATAGAAGTTCCAGCCATCTAATGCTTTCTTATCTTAAAAAGAAAAGCTCTAAGTACAGTCTTATGGCTGCATTACTGGGTCTTCAGTTACTGGTTTTGCCTGCTCACACTGCTGCTGCTGGTTCAAAATTCCAAAGGGAAATTTTTCACCATCCATTCCTCTCTTGTATCAATGTTTCATTCACATAAATCCCAAAAATTTACCTAGCATTCCAAATTTGTAATTCTGGGTCAGTGACAACAAGGTGTTATGTTTGCACTCATCTGCTGGACTGTTGATGTGAGGACTGAAGTACTCTGGGTGTGGGGTTCGGTTTGGTGGGGTTTTTTCTGCTGTTTTCACAGGCAAAGTCTGCTTCTCCTCTTCTTTATGCATATCACCATAACTTGGGAAGGAGAAGCCCAGCCAAGGGGAGCAATAAGTTAAGAGCTATTTTGACTGATGCTGAGTGTATTGAAATCCATGGACCAGCTGATACACACAAAAGTACTGACTAAATAATAATAACCTTAAAAATTAAATAAAATCTTTCATTTTGGGATAAGTGAATAAATTTTCAGCTCCCGACTCTAAAACTTTTATCTAGGTGGCCTTGGAAAATTGTTGAGCTCATCACAAATATACAGAAAAGACTCTTTTATTAACTTTTTTTGTGAGTCTTAATTCCGTTCAGAAATACAAAGTACAGTCAGTTTAATTGTACCATGAGGCTGATTCAGTGTTCTAAGTGGAACATAATCTCATTCTTGTCTTTAAGTATATATTCTGAATTATCTAACTTTATACTAAAATGCTCAGCAGTAAAAGAGTTAACAATGTTAACATTTAGACAGTCTTCAGATTTTGGAATCAGTACTGTACAGGGATGAACAGGTCATACCATTTGCAAATTATGCTTTCGATTGTCTTTGGCCTCTTGAATGTAAGCCTGCATCAATCCTGTTTGATTCGCGTCTTCAAGGATTTCTTCACAGCCATGACTCTGAGGAACATAATTTATTTTAAATGGGATGTAGACTTCAGAGCACCAGCTCGATAACAAATTTAATAATGACAAAGTCTTGTGTGAATGCAGCACAAGACATTTCAAAAGCACAAGATCTCAATTGAACTGAATCTGTGCCCTTCATTTTCCACCTTCTTGCTTTCTTCCTGTCATACTTAATTCAGGTTGGTATTTGTTTACACAGCACACAGTAAGCTAAAGCTTAAGTATCATCTCTTGACTCCTCCCACCTGTTTATTTTCATTTCTGTGAAATATTTATTGCTGTTTCTTATATTCTTATATCCTGAGGGACGTGGCTTTTGTTTCCATCTTAATGGAATTAAATAGCAGGATGTGTTTGCACAAGCCTTACAGGCATGCTCCTGCTTCTGCTCAGGTATTAAAGCTGCTTGTACGGGTCTCTAAAACTGAAGTTTTGCAAGCAAAGGTCTACATTTCTGGTAGAACAGAAAATGTTCTACACTACATAACAAGAAAAACTGCAATCTTGGGACCATTCACCCAGCTGAACAGTGTAGTTTGTTTCTCTGTAGTTATGAATGTATTTTACATCTTTCTATTCTGGATGCAATTCACAATTCTCTATGTTTACCTGTAACACAGCATGGATACAGCCTAATAATTGAGCAGAAGTTTTGCCAGTTTAAAATCTGTTTGCCTGTCCCTAAATCTACTACCAAACAATTGCTAATTTGTAGTTACATTTACAAAAGGATACAGTGTTCTCAACAGTGCAACACTTGATTTTCAGGCGAGCATGGCCCTCCCATGCAAGGTGCAGGAGAGGAGTGTTGAGTCTTCCTCTTGCATCAAACTATTTAAACTCAGACGTGGAACTTTTCTGCAAAGCTTCCTCCTTCAGAGGCTTCTGGTATCTGCTCCTGGGCCTAGGGATCTTCAGGTCTTTATGCAAAGTGGAGCACCTTTAAACAGGGCCAGCATGGCAGGTATAGGTCCCTGGGTAGGAGCCTCATCCATGGGTGAGACCAAGTCAAGTCTTCATGTCCTGTTTCCTCTGTGAGCTGGACAAGCTAATAGAAATTGTAAATGGAAAAAACCTCTTTGCATGTCTATCTGGCACCTGAGACCTCTGAGGAAGTTGTTATTGTCATTTGACTTCTGTGGCAAGGCAAAGGATGCTTATTACAATCTAAATCAAACTGCACCCACAAACTGTAAATACTGTGACATACTTTTCCCCTAAAAGTACTGAGAGGATTATGTGTGTGAACTTGTACTTGCAATTAGACAGCTCTTCTTAGCTGCTTCTGGGCAAGCCTCATTGTATATGTCTGCACTGCTAAATAAACCATGGCAGGAAGTAATACATGGCCGAGTGGTGCAAGATGTGTCCTGTTGGTCCTCCCAGTGTCCGGCTCCCCTTTGAGCAGGAAGTTCCCATATGTCTGGTACAGTGCCTTGCCCTGCATCTCTTTGGGGCCCTATCTGCAGCACTGTTGCCCTAGGAGGTGGTTGATAGACTTTGGGAAGCAAGTTTTGGATTTGGCTTTCTTTCCACTTCAGTGCATCTGGAACACCTGGGCTGCACTGCAGCCTACAATAGTGATGGGTTTAGAGCATGAAACTGAGGGCATTGTCAAATGTCATGGTGTCACATGGGACACTTTTGTAGTACAAATTCTGCTAGAATTGTGTCAGAAAAGTAGGTGGGGGAAGCCAAACATGAGTCAGCCATGTCCATGATGCCCTTTGGGAGCCATCCATGGAGTGAAACATTTCCAGCACTGTACCCGCTCACCTCCTGGAGAATGCTATCAGGTGTAGTCCACACCAGGGATCTCACTAGCAACTGAGCAATATCCCTCACCTGAGCTGCAGTGCTAATGCTTGCTGCATGGCCTGCTTTTATCTTTAGATCTAGCAGTAGTGCTCAGCGAGTCTCAGCTGAGGCCGTGGACTGTAACTCCTGTCCTTGCAGAGGTGGACTGTAATAAGGGAGAATAGACTGCAGGAGGAATTTTGTTTCCTAGCTTACGTTAGGGCTGTTTATTTGAGCCATATGATGCTTGGAAAAAGTGAAACAGACAATTTACAAGTTTAAAAAAAAAAAGGTATATTTAATATAGCTTTGCTGGTAAAGAGGAGTAAAATACATCTGGGGAATATCTGTCTAAAAAAAAGGAATCCATAAAACCACAACAAATAGAGACTGGAGCAGGACATAAAAATAAGGATTAGGAGGTAATCATACACTAAGATATGTAAAAACACATTAAACATAATGAAAGCATACATTAAAATGAAATATTTTATTTCAGCTTTTACATTGTCATTGTCAAGGTCTGGGCCACATTTTCAAAAGCAGATTTCAAAAAACTCATCTAATAACCCCTCATAGCTAATTTAGCTCCTAAATCACTCAGATGCTGTGGGAAGTAATAACCCCTCCCACTTGCTAATTAATGAATGATCTAATAACTCCTCCCACTTGCTAATTAATGAATGAACTTTCTTAGGAAAGAACAGCTTTGTTGAAGAACAGCTTAAGTTAAAGGTTTGCATAGTCTATAATTTGTTGTAGGGAATAAGAAAGGCTCCCCAAGAAGTCAAATTATTAATACCCCTGTATCTTTAAGAGAAAAGAATTTAGACTTCATTAGTTAGGTTTTAGGCAGAATGCTCTTTGGAAGATTGCTGGTTGGTGTCCAGCTTTCAAAGATAATTCCCTTAATTAGGACTCTTGCTTCATCACTTTGTGATTCCCATTGTCTGTGGAAATGAGAAGTTTGGGTCCCAGAGAGCAGGCTTAAATGGTGAATGGTAGAACTGCCTGCCTTGGTGAGAGCATCAAACTGAAGCACCACCTCTGCTTTTCAGCAGTGTGTGCAGCTAGGGTACATATAAAAAGGGTATTAAACATCTGATGCATCATGGACAGCAACAGCAGTGAACACATCTTGAAGAAATATGTGACCAGTGACTCAAGTCACAGGGATTTGGTTTGTTTAGCTTAGAGAAAAGATGACTGAGAAATATGGGAATAACAATTCCCAGAAATTATACAGGTGCCTGAGGGAAGAGTTTTCCATGACCTCTGTGAATAGGACAAAAAGTAATGACCTCAAACTGTATCAAGCAAGATGTAGCTGAGACATCTTCAGTGAGAATAGCAAAGAACTGGAATTGTGTGTCTAGTGAGACGGTAGGCTCTTTGTTGACAGAGGTTTTAAGAACATCTCTTCAGATGTTTAAGTACAGACATCTGTTGAGGTAGTTTAAGCATAGCCAGTTCTAGCTTGGGAGAGGTGGATGTGCTAAATGACCTACCAAGGTTCCTTGTGGACCTACTTCCATCATTCAACTACTCTTGAAACAAAACACAGCACTCTTTACCTACTATACAGTATTACATTCGTAAAAAAAAAAAAAAAGAAAAAAAAAAAAAGAAAAAAGGGCTCTACAGATTTGTCTCCCTTTTTTCGTTGAGTTTGCA
>JBCJKH010063731.1:20396-34182 GCA_039877255.1 Loriculus beryllinus
AGATAACCAAACTGCAAGACCGTAACACATTTATCTAATTAATAAAATTTTTCTCTTGGAAATGACAATGCACGGAAGAAAAAAAGGAATGTTTATAGTGGGCAGAATGATCCATTGGAAGAAAATAATTGATGCAAGTTTCAGTCTAACTTTTTTTCATGGTAAAATCAATGACCTCTGGTGTATAGTAAATTAGGTAATTATGTAAGGTGTCAAACCACGTAAATGATGTAAGGTTTGGTTCTACAAATGGCTGTGAGAAGTTTTGTAATAGTGAGTACTAGTGACTAGAATGTCAGCATGAGGGACTGCTGCAGATTCTAGTACTGTGGTAACAGAATATAATAATTACATGATTGGAAAGTCCAAGTAATAACAAAGTTCAAATTATTTTAAAGAGTGGTTTCAGCTGAAAATTAAAAAGCAGCACTAACATACAGCAAGGTGGTCTCCACATGTGGCTCTTTTTTAATCAGAACATACTCTACAGCTGCCTTTGCAGCACATTTACCACCTTGCCAGCCAGAGGACCCACATTTGGGGACATTGTCAGATTGTCTATGCCTGGCTTTTGCAAAAATTGCACATATTATGAACACGGTGCATTTGCAATTTCTTCAAATACTCTCCTATTCTTCATTATTTGCATTCTTCATTTCCCAGCCAGCTAAATCCATACAGGACTTGACAGTTTTAATGACAACAGTTTCTTCTCACTTCTAGACTGTAACACAAAGAAAACACAGCAGAATCCTTACAGGCCTTACCTTATCTCTTAATGTACCACTTGCTTCAATATAAGATCCAGCCCTTCATTCCTGACAAGTCTAATACTGCTATTTTTAAGTGTGAAAGGAACATGTTGCATCACACCATAGTCACCACTTCAAACTGAACTCTGCAGTGGCAGTTTGGAATTATATAATAGGCAGTATCTTCTTTCAAAGATAAAGTGATGTTCTGTGTATTTCAGACTCACTAAAATGTAGACTGTTGGAAAATAGTGGCAATGTAAAATTTTTTTGTTACTCTGGATTTGAAATTTCCCTACTGTAATTGTTTAAAAATTCTTTTCCTCTTTACCATCTCCTTCCTACAGTTTGCTTGAATTCAATTAGTGCTTGCAAGAATACAGCTTGTCCCATTTTGTTCTTGCTATAGGTGTGTTCTGCACCCTTCAAGACTTCCAGTATTTTTTTTTGCATCTTACCTTTCTCAAAAACCTTTCTTTGAAGCATTGCTGTCCCTGAAGCAGCTTCTTTAACAGTTCCTTCTAGTTGGACACACTGCCAAAGTAGGTATGTGGTTATTCCTTCTGGGGACTATGTCACAAAGCATGCTCAAAGTGCTAACATCTGCAGCCACTCTGAAGCAAAGAACTGAGTTGTACACACTATATTCAGCAGCCCATCTCAGCTTCTTACTGCTGGCATCCCCAAAGCATCGACATGATTTCGTATTCACTTAGTCAAGGACAGGTAGAGTTTAAACTAGAAGACACTGGACAAACTTTGGGAATTCTTACCTTGCTATCATCAGCTAATCCTTGCCTCTCCTTAAGTTAGCATGCTGTGCCGCAGGAGGGAGTAGATTTCTACTCACAGTAGAAATCACACTGTGAGTAATTTCCCTTGCAAAACATAAGACAATGATGTAAATGTTATAAAATGTTTCACATTCTCTCTGCCAAACTTTTTTGGGATCTTCCAGCCCTGATTTAATTTGCAAAAGTCTTGCAGAAAAATAGCACGTGGGGTACTCATGTGTCTTCACGGGCAAGTAGTAATGAGGAGGAAAAAAAGTCCCGCTATTAATCAATGTTATCCAAACTCTTCTGGCATTATATTGATTTGTTTGCTTCTTGGTGTTTTCTCAGCCATAAAGCTCCTGTAAAGTGACTACCATCACCCTCTCCTACTTTTGGCTGCTTAGCTCTAGATTTGTTGTAGCAAACCTATTCAATCTATTGGATGGAGAAGGCCTTTATTTTAAAGCAGAGCCAGAGGATAAGAAATAGAGGCACCCTACGGGTTGCAGGTAGTATGGTGAAATGATGTAGATTTTCATTTTGCCTTTCATTTATCAAACAAAACCCAGTGGAATGAACATCCGCCTGGTTATGATACAGGAAATACGTTGGACTGTCTTCAGGTAAGTTGTGGCTCTGCTCTGGTAGCAAATGGGTTTTGTGAAGAAAGGGAAAGACTTGAAAAAGCAGCCTGCCTATAAAGCTCATAAGGCAGGATTCACATCTCTATAGAGTTTTTGCAAGACCTGGAGGTTCATACTGTATGGGCATTTCGTGGCTTATTTTTGCAGAGGCTGGAAAGAAGTGTAAATGAGAAGATTGAGTAATTAATTGTGACATCCAAGATTTTGGCTTTCTGTATAACACAAGGAGACAGGTGTGGCTGTTAGGAGATGAAGGCATGTTGCTTCATTAGAACCCGAGTGCAATGGGAGTCCTGACTTTCAGCATGCAGGGCAATAAACCCAAGCTTCAGAAGGCAAAATATACAGGATCATGGAGAGAGACTATGAGCTGGAAATATTCCAGAAAGGAACTTTAAGTATCATGGAGACCACCAGCAAAGTCTCTTATTTGGTTGGCTCATGCTGTAGATGGTATACTAAACTGATGCATCGAACCTCCAGTATTCTTGCTTTTAGCTATACAAAAAGTGATATAAAAGTGATAATATTTACAGCTTGCTGTTTCAAAACTATGGGAAATATTTGGGCTTGTAGTTCTTGTGCATCCAAACCATATGGAAATGGATTTAAACTTCCATGTCCACAAGCTCAGAGAAATGTCTCAGCTATAATATAGGAAGAGTTGCAGTTACAACCTCAGCTGCCTATTAGTATTAGAAAAATTGATTGGTAATTAATAGGTAATAAAAGCCTTTTACTCATCTTCTATTCCCTTAAGAGTTCAGAGAACACAAGTGAAAAGCCTTTCTAAAAAGAGAAAATACAGTCAGTTGCAAAAAGGACAGAGGAGAGAATGTATCCTCTGTAATAAGAGATGAATGTTTGTCATTAGTTTAATGAAGGGGCCCCAGAAACCTCCTGCAGCCCCCCATTAGTCTAACAGTTAGTCCATTGTATACATATACAATACACAGTCACTTGTCCTTGTGGGGGATCATGTCTGGGGTAAGTCTAAAGGCTAAAAGTGGAATCATTTCCACATTTCTGATGCTTAGATTTAATGCTTCAGGAATTAAAAACCAAACCAAACAACAACAACCACACCACCACCAACAAAAAAAACAGCATCACAAAACACACAAAACCCTCTAACCCCAAACTTTTGATGTCCCTATTTTTCTAAAATAATGTATCATCACTACAACAAACTTCCTTCTCTGGTTCTGGCTGAGAGTTTGGTCTAATCATGATTTATTTCCACCTAAGATACGTGTTTCTTGTTAAAAGAAAAAGAATTTTCAAATCATCAGTGTTCAATTTTTCACCTCCCTCCCCTAGCTTGAACAAACGTACTATGTGAAGATGGAGACATTGTGGCCACTTGTCTAAGCAATACATGCAGTAATGAAGAGTGGGAAAATTGTAGCTTTCCACCTTGAGAAGAGTTAGAGGTACAAGGCTGACATTTGGAAGGAGAGTTTGAAGCTTGAATGAAGATACAAAGTGCAGTTTATTCTGTAACTGCTATGATCCACAATTTTATGGATGATGATGGTGTAACACTCAAGAGAACAATGAAGTAATTTAATGCCATCCTAAGAGGATATTTTAACAACCCTTGCAGACACCATCAAGCCAACCAAACCTCTGAATTCAGTGCGAGAATCACACTTTTGACCCTGTATCATAATTTCTTCCATAGCACTTGCATTTCTTAGGCTTGCAGCACAGTTCTGTAGTTTTTCCTGACCTGGGATCAGACACAGATGATTGCAGGAAGCATAATTCTTTATCACGCTGTGCTTTGCACAAGGAATGTAGGCTGAGGTCCAAAAGAGCGGAGATGCAGCTGGTGCAACATGTAGATTTTGAAGCAATAGCCTTGTCCTGCCACCCTTCTCTTGTTATCTGTCCTAAAGGAAAGAGGGGTTTACATACCGCCTGACCTCCATGTGTGTTTGGGTGTTTCCATTATGCATTTCAGGTGAGATTTCCTACACTGATGCACATCTGTCATCTCCAGCCCTACAGCCAACATAAGACTCTACAAAAGTAAGAGGTCTGTAACTCATCTGGGGCTGTAAGCAGGGACTGGCATACACAGTCCTTGCAACAGTCTTCTGTTTATGGATAAATGTGGTTGTGAAATAAAAAGGCAAGGCTGGAGAGGAGGCAATATGACCTTTTTTTTTACACTAAGTTAAAAAATATTCTTCAAAAAGTTGCAAACACACAGCCTTTTTGCTTTACGCTGTTTGAACATGAAAAAGTAGCAACACTTTAAGCAAATCTTCAAAAGAAATGGTATACTGTTCTCTTAAATGCAAAGATATATGTTTGAGCCTGATTGTGTTAATTCAAGGTAAAGAAAAAGGGGGGGGGAGGGGGAAGGGAAGGTGACATCTTTTGAAAGAGCCTCCCATAAGGGCAGTAGGAGCTGCCTTTACAAGGTGTGATGTTAAAGTCTGGTTTAGCTCAATCAGCAGCACATGCACAATCCCACTGAAACAGCTAAGGTCTCTGGAGCAAGAGGCAGGGAAATAAAATATAGTGGAGACAACATCAGCAGCAACAACAGAATCAATTTTTATCTAATCAAGCAACAGAAATAAGACCAGTTGATCATAATTGTTGCTCTGGTTTTTAAACTTGTCTCTCTGAATCAGGAGATTACTCAGAGGCCCAGTCTAATGATTATATATGCTTTCTTTTTCCATAAGAATTGGAAATAGTATGATCTAAGACTGACAACCCCAGCATCTGGGTTTGCTTAAAGCAATTCAGAGTTTTGCTCCAGTCATGTGGCTCTGGACCAAGACTACAGAAAAACCAAATTGGTCCACAGGATGCCTTAATATTGAGTAAAACTCAGTAAATTGAGCAAGGAGCCTTTGATTTATTTGCCTTAATTCATTATAAATGAATGACATTCATTCTTCTTTTGCAAATGCTTGGCTGCTTTGTTGTTTTTTTGTGTAAACATTCATGACTACATTAATTGCATTGCATCTTTTTATATTTATTTTCTAGATTTTATTGCTCTACTTTACAGGTCCTAAATAATTGATTTATATAGTCTCCTTTTTTCAACAGGCATTTTTGTAGGCATTGTCTTCCAGATGTATTTTGTATTAGTTTAAAAGAAATGCTTACTGCATTCCAGAAATGCTGTTGCCAAAGAATCTAATTTAAAAGTGGGAGGAAATAGTTTATGATATGCAGATCTACTTGCTGCTTTGCGTATTCCACATTTCAACAGCAACATGAATCTGCACAAGTAACAAGAATGTATTATTCAGATGAGAGATGATAGTGAATTAAAGAATGAAAAGGTTCCATATTTCTCACAGTTATTCTGCAAGTTGACACGGAATGAAACTGTTAATCTGTGTAGAATCAAACTGAAACTTTACATACAACTGAAAAACTTTCAGAAGTGCACGTGTCAAAGAAGTGACAGGAAGCCAAGGTTATATACTTAACTGTCTGGGAAATGAGTCAAATCTAAGTCAGAAAAAGAACTCTCAGAGCTGTTGCAGTAAGTGCCTGAATTAGCAAATCAACATTTTATACCTATAGCCACCTCATATGTGTGTGAGTGCATACTTGTGTACAGGTAAGTGCCTTCACCTTTGGTGTACCACCCTTTTCCTGTCCCTCTTATGATGGGAGAATTATCGGATATTGTTCTAGCAGTTTGCATATTGCTCTGTTGGCTTGAGTTTTTAAAATTTTGACCTTCCATTTCCGTTCTCAGTGATATATCACCACTACACAGTTAAAATCTTGCTGATAAAACAGACTAAAAGACCAAGTTGCCTGTGCAGCAAAGGCAAACAGTTCTGAAAGACATTCCCTCTGCTGTAGCTCACGAGTAATGTTTGTATTATCTGCCACTGGGAGGTTAGAGGATGAAGTGACCTGATTTCCAGACTTTACAGTAATCTTTTTCTTGTGGGCTGGTTCCTTTTCTGTACATTGCTGTTTCCAAAATTTGACCTAACACATGTAATGACATCCCTGTGACAGATTATACAAAAGCAGCCAAAGCATAACTATTTGTGGTGGATACTAGTTTAACAAGTAAGGGATCCATGCTAAAGAGCTTGGCAATTGCTGGCTTTTTGATAAGCGAACAGCTTCTTGATATGTGAACAAACAGTGTTTCTGAAATACTGTGATTACATGCAGTCTATGAATAACTCAGTAAAGCAACTTTCAACTTGTGAATTGTTTCATACATAAGGTCTTAGATGAGTTGGAAAAACACAGGGATTTACTGTGGGATTTAGATCCCCAGTTGTTCAGTCAGCTGCCTTTGAAAATACCACCTGGAGTCCAAGATTGCTAATCACTAAATGCATCACATCAGGTGCTGTTTTCCTCACTCCACTAGGAAGGAATTTCCTTCTTCTCCCCTGTAAGTACAATCACCTCTCCACTCTGCATGCCATGCTAGGTGTAGGATCTTCTCTGTCTTCACCTTTGGTGTACCACTCTTTTTCCAGTCCTCCACATGAACCTGCTTCCCACTTCTTTTTTTAACTTCTTTTCACCTTATCTTCCTTCTCCCTCATCTCACCCCCCACCCCCCCCCAGGTGCCTAACCCTCCAAACCTAAACCCAAAACCCAAACAAGTTGGAGAGTCTTCTACACCCAGTTGGAACCAACACCTATGGGAGAGACCTCATTTGAAGGTCCGCATTATTTTATAGAAGAGTGGTGGTGGTGGTGTTACAGTTTATAGAATATTAGGAGTTGGAATTTAATTTTAGGAATATTTCCAGAGATGTGGATTGAGGTTTCTTATAGAGTAGAGAGCTGTTTCATCCTCCCATAGTGTTCCCAGCTGCAACACCACTGCAGCTATTTGTGTGTTAGCTTACTTCTACATGATTTTTTCACCTGTACTACAGGCTATGGCGCACTATAAGGAGCTGTAAAACCTCTCTGGGACTGGCCAAAGTAAACCAGTGTTTAAACCACAATGGAGAGCCATCCTGAAACCCTGCACTAAACTGGCTCTGCTATTCCCTGGTATTACAGTGGCATAGCTCTGCATGTGGTTGCATGCATGCACCATTTATTTTGGAGGTAGCAGCGTGTTTCTAACATATTTTTGCATTTCTTGGATTTAGACATAAGTGCCTAACTATCTACTTTAATTAGTACCTAATTAGCACTAGTAATGTATTTTCCCCACGTGGCTGTCTCCATCTTTACATGTCTAAATCTGTCTAGTACATCATATGGTGTTACTCTGTTAACTGTCTGAACACATGTAGCTTTTAATGGGTCTACTGGGTGAAAATTCACATTTACACACTGAAGCTTCTGCCTTTCTATTAGTAGTTTCTGCACACAAGTGCAGGAATTTGACTGCTATTGGAAAATCAATACAAAGAGGACACTAAGTCAAAGGGAACTCAATTGAGGAATTCTGAGTGGATATTTATGAGAGGAAAGGATTGATCATCAAGGCTGTACATTATACAGCATCCTCTTCTATTGTGCCTCTAGCTTCAATTGCCTCTTCTGATTGATATGCATGCTTATTAAAAAGGAAAGCATCCTGATTGAATCCTCTTGTTAATTATTTTCTGAGAAGGTTCAACAAACAAAAATAGTAGTCTCAGGATTTAGGATAGCTCTGTGAGCAGCACTTCAATGGAGATAGCCAGCAGTGCCAAAGGAATAATAAAAATTCCTTTTGATGAATCTATTACACACCAAGTGATGTTGATAGAATATGCTCATGTACTTCCAAGTAGCATTTCAATTACAAATTATAAATACCTCTTCTGAAGTGAACCTGCTCCAAGTGTCACTAAGTTGTATCTATCTGGCACACAAGCTTGTTTCCCTGTCTTCAGATATTTACTGTCATATATATATATATATATGACATATATATATATGTCAGCTTATATTCCTGAACCTTCTCACAAAGGACAGAAATTAATGTAACCAGCCAGCAAAGAGCTGCAGTTCAGTTCAGTCAAGGCAGATGAAACTTGCAAGCATTCTGTATCCATGAAATGAAAGGGTACAGTGCACCCTTATTTCATCTCAATCAAATTATTAACTGTCACTGAACAAAGCAAAATAGAGCCTGCACAGTTGCCGACAATTACTCTGTTGTGCTCTGAACCCTTTCTGGATCACAGGGAGTGCTGCAGGAATCAGAGGCTGTGATCTTTCATGGGTGCTTCTTGGATGGCACTACATTTTATTATTCTACTATACCAATGAACATTGACTCAGTGAAGCCTTGCATCTAAATTTCATTTATCCTTATTGTCTGATGAAAATTCAGGCCCAGGCTATATCTTATCCCTTTCTAGTTATTTATACCTTTGCAAACTGCCTATTCCGAAATATCCCAGCTGTGGAATTTTGCTTAATGAGAATTTAGTTAGAAAATTTGAATAAAATGTGTTCAGATGTTTCTAAGAATAAGGGGAAAATGTTTTGCCTATGTTAGAAATAAAATCCTACCACTGTAAAAATGGGAAATCATCGTGCATTTGTTCCTTGGGGCACTGTTGTTTGGTTTTTGAGTGTGTGGATTTTGCTATTGCCATGGAAGACTAGAGATCTCTCTGCAATCTCAGATTATGTGCACTAAGTAATGGAGAGCTGCAGCACCCCAGCAGCTGGGCACAGATATTCCCAAACAAAGTACTAGCCATATAGGATCAGAACCAGGAGTGCACAGCCCAGCTAGCAAGATGTTATGTCGAGGCTGGCTCAGCTAGACCTGACTAGCCAGTGGGTATCCCATGCTGATGTGGCAAATGAGTCTCTGCAAGTACTGCCAGATATACAACCTCCAGGCGCTCTTTATGTCACTCATTGAACTTGTTTCTGAATCCATGCATTTGGAGTTTCTAATCAGCTGAGGAATCTCTACCAGACCACCAATATGGACCCATTGGAAACTTTCATCAGCTCCACTCCTTTGACTATTTGGAACATTCTCTTCCAGGAGAAGCACCTCTGTTCTCACAATGTCCTTTCTGGAACCATTGCAGCTGGGAGGGGGATTCAGTCTGAGCAATAGCTGGACCTAGACTGGATGAGGTCATTGAAGGAAAGAGATTTGGACAAAGATCCTGGAGCTAAGACTAGATATAGGAAAGGAGGAAAACAGTGAGTGGGACAAGGTCAAGGCAGGCAGAGGACAAGAACTACTGCAGTGAATACTGCTCTGAAAATGATTGACTGTGTCTACTAGCACCACAGCGTTCCTAGGTGATGTCAGGAAGATTACTTGAACTACAGGTGGCTACCGAGTGCTCTCTTTTTATGCTTGGTGCTTGGTTTGGGAGCCTGAGGTCTGATTTGTAAAAGTCGTTGGCATTCATAGCTGCATCTGAAGTCAAAGCGAGCTATGCTTTGAACATGCAAAATGCTGCACAGGGCTCACAATGCCACCAAGGAAAACTCCAGTCATCTCAAGGCTGGCAACCAAAATTAATAGACAAATTTACCTTAATCTTTCTGTGTCTCATTTCCCAAACAGTAAAATGGTGATATCAGCTATATTTCATTAAAGTAATTCATAAGCATTCATCAAATGCTCAAGGTACTGTAACAATGAACATTGTAGAAAAGCCTGCTACAATGTTAATAACTCCACATTACACGCAGGATTTAAATAGCTTTAAACAAAGCCTGAGGACATATGTTGAACAAAGAGATTAAACATAAACTGAAAAGCTGCAGATTTAGTGAACAGTGTCCATCCCATGCACTGTGTGAGGCAGTGGTCTTCTGAGCAAAACAGTATCATCACACAATTAAAGGCTAATTCTTCAGTTATACCCTTTGCAAGTCAAAGAAGACCGAAAAAATCTTACCTGTGTATTATCCTAAAGTATCAACACTTGGCCATATCAACCACAATATTCCCTTAACATGGGGTTTGTATTTTGGATTCTTTGGTTTTTTTGTGAATGGAAATGTAATAAGGATGTATATATGTTTTAATTGCTTTATGCTGTGCATGCAAAATCATACTGTTTTCATTAAAGTAGATGAGTGATAGGTGAATTAAGAATTGCTGTATCAAGCTATAGCTCAAAGTAAACAGTATTTATTTTCCTGTTCATTCCCCTAGTTTGACTTAGGCATTCTAAATGATAGCATAATGCAGTTGTGACAGTTCATATATGTGAAAGTAACTAATCTTACAACTTAATTTATATGTTGAAGTATATGTTCCAGCAAAAAAGATTTCTATTTCTTCTTCCTCCCAAGAGATTTTTTTACCTGTTGATGCTTAGAAATACAGAAAGAACTCTCTCAACAGTAGTCTTTTCACTTAAATTTTATTCCATTGATTGGTCTGGTTTTCTATCTTTTCATTTAAAAAAAACCCAACAAACCAACCTCAAACTCTTCCTAGAGATCAAAGACATTCTTTGCAACCAGAAAACAAGGATTTATTGATTCATCTCACAGGTGTTGTCTGTCTTCTCATCAAAGCATCCATTTTTCTTAACTAGTCAGTATAAGTCCTTACCTGTTTGTCATCTATAAAAGCAACTACCACTGTTAAACAATCTCCAGCGTGGTCATTCAAACAAGCCAGTAGATTCAAAAAGAATATGTAAACCAACGTAAAACATCCATGAGAGCACCTCACATTAAGTGAGCCCCCAATACTTCCCAAGTGTTTCAAAGCAACATTCATCAAAGTTAAGAAGTAGTAGTTTAACCATGCAATTGAAGTTATGACTTTATCTGTTGAGACGTGTTTGAGTCTTGTGTTTAAAATGAGCCACAGTCCTAAAGATATACCTTTTGCTGGGTTTTTTTTTCCCCCTTTTTGGTGCTTAAACACTATCCCAAAGTGGACTTACTTTTTGTATCATATTACATGCCAGCAACAAGACAAAGCCAGTAGCGTAGGTAAGAGTCAGGCATTTACCCAAGTCCCTCAGTGTAACTGGCAAAGCCATCCGAGTGCAGCCTCCTGAGCAAGATTTCCAGCTTCAAGTGCACGAAAGTCATGAGTCAGGCCCCCTCCACTGGGATGCATTTTGGTTTTGAAGCCTAAAAAGGAAAAAGGTGATTGCTTTTTAATTTCTGCCCTGGCAAGTTGCACTTGGGCTGTGATTTCCTACTTTTCTCCCAACCCATGATGGATAGAACTTGCTATTGCTGAGAAATGAAGAGTCACATGTGACCTTTGGAGCAGGATCTTAGGGAACCCCCCCCTCCCTGCCAGGCCCATAAAATGAAACAGTGAAGTGGCGCTTGCACCCCAAGCCCTCCTCCTCCACTGCTGTGCTGGCAACGCAGCCACGTGAGGGACTGAAATGTATTTCTTCTGAAGACAATGCCCAAGGACAAGAATAGCTCCAAATAAGCCATCAGGACATATTGCGGACATATGTTGTATAAAGAGGATGAAGCTACTAAACAGCTCAGTGCTGAGTGAACGCCATTCACCCTATGCATGGTGGGAAGTGTTTCTCTAGGAAAAAAATAGCATGATCAAGTAATTAGAGTCTGTATCATAAGCCATATGCACAAAGGGGTCAAATTAAGGTTGCTTGAGCAATCTTAATTTTGTCATTTCCGTACTTGTCTAAAGCCTTGTCTCCCGTAGACAACAGCCCTACTTTAATCATCCCAAAAAAGCCACAACATGTAGAGCCGTCCCTCTCTTCCCCACGAATGATGTTATATGCCAATAAAGGTGCTGCCTCTTCACGCTGTGCCTAAATCACCATAATTAAACCTTTTCGCTGCTATGACCATCGCAAGATCTGGCACGTGGCCATGTGTGGGCCCCCAAGGCCTGCTCCAGCGGGAGAGGTGTGGGGACAAGAGCGGTGCTTAGCACAGGTCAGGCCTGACCGCGGCTCAGGCAGACCCTGCGCTCCGGGGCAGTGGGAAGCGCTGCCGCTGCCGCTGCCGCCGCCCCTACCCCTCTGTTCCCAGCCGGGCAGGTGGGTTAGGGTAGGGTAGGGTAGGGTAGGTTAGGTCGCCCGGGGCTTGTGTTCGGCGGCGCCCGTAGGGGTCGCTCGCGCGGAGGCAACGTGCACGTCGCAGATAGCGGAGGCCGGGGCGGGCCGGGGGTGGGCGCTGGGACCGGGGCCGGCGGGGGGCAGCGGGGCCGGGCGGCGCGCACAAGTCAGCCGCGAGTTGCAGGCGGCCGTCGGCGGAGTGTTGGCTGTAACTTGACACCGGAGCCGGAGGCCGAGCGGAGAGAGGGAGCCAGAGTACGGCGGAGGAGGAGAGGAGCCCCAGGGAGCGGGATGGTGACCACCTCCTTCTCCTCCCCTTAACTGCGCCCTTCAGTAGCAGCAGCAGTCGCCGCCGCAGCAGCAGCAGCAGCGCCGGGACTCTCGCCTGCCGCGGAGTTGGGGAAAGGCGGCGATGGGGACGGGACGGGTCCCCTAAGCTCCCGGGAACTTTCCCCGCGGCGGGCAGCCGGAGCCGAGCAGGCGGATGGAGGATGCGCTTTCCCCGGCGGGCTGCGTGAGCCGCCGGCGGCGAAGGGGAGGATGAAGAAGAAGCAGCAGCACGGCGGCGGGGAATGCCCGGCGCCCCGGCCCCCCGCGGCGGCGGCGGCGGCAGCGGGAGGGGGCCCTGGCGCGGGCCAGGGCGGGGGCTGGAAGAGGCGGCGGCCCCTTTCGCTGCTACCCTTCCTTTCGCTGCGCGACTACGGCTTCTGCATGGCCGCCTTGCTGCTCTTCTGCCTGGGCTCCCTCTTCTACCAGCTCAACGGGGGGCCCCCGCACTTTCTACTGGACCTGCGGCACTATCTGGGTAAGAGCGGCTGGCGACGGCGGGGACTTGTTGCGGCTCCTCCTCGCCTCCCGTGGCGGCTGGGCTGGGGCCCCCCTCCGAGGACGGGGGCTGGGAATGGGGGACGGGGCGCCCGCTGGGCGGCGGGAGCGGGGCTGTGGGAGGCCGGAGCTGCCTGGGAGGGATGGTCGGTGAAGTCCGGCACGGAGATGGGAAGGACCGGCGGTGCTCTGGGAGCAGGGCTTGGAGTGTGCCCTATCTGAAGTTCATTTTGACCAAAGGTAGAGTCTCGTCGAGACCCTTCCTCAGACCCGAGGCAGCTCTGTGGCCGCTGACCCATACGGGCTGCCGGCTGCTGTCAGGTCGGGTTGAAGTACCCGCGGAGGGAGGGAGGGAGGGAAGGCGGGCAGGGCTGAGTGCCCGCGGGTACCGGCGCGGGGGCTTTGGGCGTAGCAGGTCAGTCAGTGCCCCCCACCGCTCAGGTGCGCGCAGGGGCTGTGGGGTGGTCGGGAGGGGGGGTCGGGTTTGCAAACGGCTCACGGCAGACAGTGGTGGCGTAAAAAATGAAACGAAACCCGCAGAACAAAACGAAACCAACCCCCTAAACACATACACTGTGTACACCGAGCATCCATCCATGTGTAGTAGATTGGCTTCTGGAGAGAAAGGTGCGCTCGCAGGGTGAGAGCAGCCGCGCTCCATCACTTGAGCTCGCTGCGGTGCTTTGCCTCTGCAGCCTGCGTGACCCCGAGGAGCTGTGTCACCGCGGAGCAGCTACGAGCCGCGGGCTTGTGGTCCTCATCCTCGTGCTGACCACAAGTTTGCACGTGGTTTTCCTTTGTGCCCGGTTTCCACATCGCTAAATGT
>JBCJKH010063732.1:0-16189 GCA_039877255.1 Loriculus beryllinus
ATCCAGTGGAATAAAATGTACAAATAAAGAAGGAAAAAAAAACCCACCACAAATGTTGGTATTTTTAGATCTCTGTTTGTCAGTCCATTACTTTTCAAATGAATAAAGGGGCAGTGTACCAACAAAGCAAGTATTAGAAATACTGAAGAGAGTTTGCTCCCTTTAGCTTCTTCTGACACAGACGAAAATCCCCTTTGCATTGTATTTTATTGCAATGTTTAAAACAGCCTGTGTGACTTACTTAATAAATAGACTGCCATAGGGGGTTGAATTTACGGCAGATGTAACTGCAGCAAAACTGTGGAATTATACCAGGAAAACAATAGATCCTGTACATGTCTGATAGCAACACATGTATTCTGTTCTAATTGGTCCTCCTCTCTTGCTGCTGGAATTTTACATATTTCCATGGTTGAATGAGATGCAAACAACTTTCTGAGGACAAAGCTTCCATTTTTGTTTAGAATTTTCCACTCAAGTTAAAAATAGCCTCAAGACAGAAGCTAAGTACAAAAATACAGGGTGGGGGAGAGGAGAGAGGAGAGAGAAATAACTGATGAGAAACTTTTTGGACTTGCTTTTGTTTAATTAAACACTTCCTATTTTGTTTGTGATTTTTGGTTTTTGTTGGGTTTTTTTTGGTTTTGTTTTTTTTTTTTTTTTTTTTCTTGAAAGTGAAATAGGACATCCTGACTTCTCTTCTGGCTGCAAAGTTCAACATTTTAAATTTTTCTTTCCTGTGCCTTTGTACATAACTGTGACATTTGCTTATTTTCATTGCTGAAGCCAAGTCCAAAGTCCAAGACTACTCTCATATAGAAAACCACCCATCTCACTTTTACAAACTTTCTTATAGCAGCCTGCATAGTCTAACTAGGCAGCCATCAGCTTTTGGGTATGGTCAGAAGGCGCTCTCTGGAGCCTGTTGGGCTCTGATATTGGTGTAGATGTCTAGTTTAAACCTACTACAGTCCTTGAAGATGCTGTAAAACTACTGTGGATGGAGTTTCACAAATGTTGCAAGACACTGTTGTCAAATATCTTCAGCTCACACTGCCTTGTACAATGTCCAGTATAAATGCAAACACATCAATGTAAGCTAAAACAAACTGACTGCAAAGTTGACATTGTAGTGTAGCTCTGCTGTGTTTAGAATCTTATTTCAAGTGTATAAGTAGCAGAGGAAAATAGAATATACGCAGTCTTTACTAAAAAAAAAATATTCTTTTTGCATCAACATGACAGAAAGTTGTTGAACTCATCTGGTTTTTACCTTAGCACGCTTCCACTTACAGCTTATGATACATTAATCTCACTACAGAACAAATTACTTTTCTGCAAATTTTATGAAATAATAGTTGTTTTTTTTTTAATATTCACTAGGAAACAAAAACATCTTCATGAATGCTGATTTCCTACAAGTTGCAAATTCTACAGTTACATACCATCTGATTTATTGCAACTAACAGTACATGTCTCAAAGTTAGGTATCTATCCTAAGTAAGCCATCTGGATTTTTTTATACAATATAACCTGTTATGTTATTGATCATCCTACATCTTTAGTTCTTTTTATTCTGTTTCACATTAAACTTCATTTTATTACCCATGGTCAACACCTTTGCCAAAATATTGATTTTATAATCCATGTGCTTATTCCTTCCATTAAACTAACATCAAATTATTCTGCCACAGTGACCTGTTAATGCAACTATTAAATCTTTTTTCCTTGGAAAAAAAAAAAAAACATTCTTTAAAGCTCCTGCAATAGAATCAGTTTTGCATAGTTAAACAAAAGAAAAGTTCACCACAGAACAGTTCCAAAAGTTCATCAGCTCTCCAAGCCTTCAAAATGAAGTTGACAATGATGGTAGTTTATAAAGGTAAACATAAACAGATTTTGCAATATATTTGCAAATATTTCTAATATATTTGCAAATAAATTTACAGAAAGCAATTTGGGGGCACCCTGGCCTCTATTCAGGGTCAGGAATATACCAGTTCTGGAAGGCAAACTAGCCAGGAGGTAAACTTTTTTCAGTGTGGAAACAAAATTATTGAAGTCACTCTGAAGGGTGCAAAAGTGATGTGAACATTCTTGCAGACCAGTGCTTCACAAAGGGCTGCCATGGGACAGTAACACTCCACAAAACTGGTAACTATAAAAGTCTTCACATTCCATCTGTTTGGCTTTAGCAGCCAGCCCTTGCAGCATGGCTTTGGGCTGTGGATGATGAGGATGTGTTGAATGAGTAGACCACCATTGGTGGCTGTAGCTTGTTGCTTGTTCCCTTGTTTTTCATGCTAAAAACTGCTTTCAAAATCCTGGAGATATATATCCTTCAGCTCTTACTTCACTTTTTATAAAAAGTCTTTTTAATAAGAAATAATTTGGTGTCAGTGGGAAAAGGGGGAAGAACTAAACTTTCAATTAAAGTCTAAATCATAATTTACTGGTTTTGAAGCCATCTAAATTGATCCAGTAAAGGACTCTGATATCATTTCAAACAACTTCATAGAAAAGTTAATTTGAGAAAAAAAAAAAACAAACAATCATGCTCAGGTGTAATTAAATGCACCTAAGACATTAACTGCACTGCGTAAGGGTATTCAGTGACCTTAATACAACAGCACTGCCTTCCCAGTACTTGCTGCTTTTTAAAATTTGTGATTTAATATTAGGAAGATGTGATTCCAGATCAGATCCCATTAGATTATATTGCTTCATATTATATAAGCATTACTAATAGATGAAAATTCATCAATTTAGCTATGTGCTCCTCAACAGTGCAAAATTGTTAATCAGCTAAACACTGTTGTAATCTACACATGTTGAAACAAACAGAATTTGCTACCATTAGTTGTCTGGATGTAAACCTCATTGAAGACTATGGGAGGAGTTTCCAGATTCCAGTGCATTGGAAAACTAATATGGTATGGCAATAGTTATCCTGTCAGAACAGCAAAACCATATAACGATAAAGCTACCGTGTTTTTTTAAGATCCAGTAGTAACTTTGAAAAGAGCTCAAAGCAATCACAGACTAGGAGAAGGACAAGAAGAAAATTATAGGTCTAACTCTCTATAACCTTAGGCCTTGTGACACATGTTCCTAACCAATCTGAGAAGCAAAAGGAGGCACTGGGAAAAAATGTGATTCTTACCAGTCCCTGAGCTCCTACACTGAGTAAGCGAGATGTGAAAAGACCTCCTGTTTGCCAGAGCTATGTAAAGTGAACTAGCTGCACATTTTCTTTAATATGATCTTCCAAAAGACAAAATACTGGAAAAAACTGAATTTGGACACTGTCTCAAAAAGAAGGTTTTCTTAGGTCACAAAATAATTGGCAAGAATGAGCTAAGTCTTTAAACAGAGAATACTTCATTTTTTGGGAGGTGAGAAAGACTTGAAAGTTCAGACACAAATGTCTTCCCCATCCACCTTGTCTTTGAAGGAGTGGTCCCTTTTCTGTGGCTTTACTATAAGCCCAGCAATTTTCAGTGTCTGCTTGGATAGCAACAAACTATGGAAATTTCCCTTTTTCTATTATTTCTGAAGCTTGCCTGCTCTCCTTTGAGTTCTCACAGACTCCATTCATTCTTCAAGACCCCTTTCCAGGTCTTACTATCTTTACCCCCTGCCCCTCTAGCTGTCTAACACAAGCAGAAAAAAATCTAATGGTCAAATCCGTTGTTAAGGAAGGCAGGGGATCTCATGTTGAGTAGCTATTTCTCTCCAGGCTCTGGCAATTCGGTCTACTTAAGTGTGACTTGAGGAGGACGAGTTCAAATGATGTGGGAGTACAGGAAGATGCTCAATTAAAACCAGAGTATTTGTTCATAGTTTTTTCTCCTACTGTATTTAAATACAGCAGTACCCCTCTAATTATCACGAAAAATAACCAGCAATTAGAGAACAAGCTTAGATTACTGATAGTGTTTCACAGCTTGCAACACACTGTTGTTTTCCCATATTAAGAGAGGTGTTTAGCATGTCCACATTTCTATAAAAGATGGTTTAAACCCATAAACACACTAGCAAACAAATCCCTTTCAATGTTGTGTCTCTAAATGCTATGAATCTAAATAAGGATAAATTATAATAAAAAAGAATAAGTTCATCATATAAAACATTTTCAAAAGAGGTTTTTCAACTTCCTAAGTGACTATGGCAAAATAGGAGCTGATTTACAAAATTAAGTGCAAAATCTTTGTCTTTTTCCAAGACAAAAAAAATGTTCAGGCCTTTATTCTAAGAGATTTCAAATGAGTTAATAACTATGAATAGCCCCTCATTTCTACATACAACCCACTAAGGAAAAAAATCATTGCAGCACAGCATTTGGTAATTATTGAAATTTAAAATTTTAGCAATAAATATGCTGCTTGAAATAGTCGTACAGACCAACTCACTACAATATAGTATCAAATACTTTTATAAGTTGATGTTAACCTGAAAGACTCCTCTTCATTGAAACTCACTCATTATTACTTCATTATGGTGACAGGCTTGCAATGTAGAGAAAGAAGTTGTGTAACAGTTGTTTTATTCCTTGGTAGGAAGATCTATTAATTCAGGATGTGTAAGCAAGTACATTGATCTTTGCTGCCATCCAGAAAAGCAATGTCATGTAGAGCAACTTTGTCATTGCTGTTCCAACTTACTACTTACTCCAACTTACTGCTTATTCTGCAGTGTCACCTTTTAGATTTTAAAACAGAAATCCTTGGTGATCTCTGTAAGAATTCAGATTTCTATAGATCTCATAAATCCATCATTGCGATGAATTCGCAGATTTTATTGATGATGAGATACCTAAATTCACGCAAAAAACACATGGTAGAAATTTCTCTTTGGCATTGAAAATGTGCTCTGTTTAGGTCATAGAGGACTCAATCCCGCATATATCCAGAATTCCACTTGGCACTATCAGGTGTTCCAGAAACTTTGGAGCACTAAAATGTGTGTTTCACCTTTCATGACATAATCTCTGCTATGGTTTCCACTCATGAGGAATCTACTGATTTAAAAAAATCCATGTCTTTTCTGATTGTGATACAATGCTGCACTGGATGTACCCACCCTGATTTTATATCCAGTCTTCCATAGAAACCTGCTGCAGATGAAAGATATTAAGGATAATACAGAAGGTTATACGAAAAATAATAAACAGTGGGTGTGATTTGCTCCACATAACTGCAGCCATCTATGACAAACTATCATCTAATATCTTCTGAAAGAACAAAAATGAAATGTTTAAGGCAGATGGGATGAATCACTCTCTGGAAGTTATTTTCTTTATCAAACATAAAAGGAACATCTATGGATAACTTTAAGGAATATATAAATTCTGGATAAACTTCTACATTTCATCTATCAAAAAAGAGATAAAAATATCTCAGGCTTGTGTGCATATCTTCCAGTGCTCATGTTCAAAATATTCCATGTTATTTGCTTGCACTGTCACATAACTAGACACACTTCCAATTTTTATCCTAAGTACTCAGATCATTCCTTCTATCTTCCTTTTTTGAAGTCTGACATAGAGGAACTTCCACCCATGTGTGGTGGCAATCAGCAATTTAGCCACTAAACCTTCCAAGAATGCAAAGTTGATGAAACTACATTCTGCTTTTGTGTGCTCAGGTATATCTGAGTATCTGCCTCCCTCCTACATACACATGCTTAAAAACTTTTAAAAGAGAAACTAGAATTTCAAATGTATTAAATTGCAATAAATTATTTGACACTGTGTGTTTGTTACTAGCAACTGCACTGATGAAAGTGATGAAATCTGGGCTCACTTCTTAAGAATTATAAGGAAAAGCTCAGGGTAGGATACACTCAAGGCAAATACCCATAAGGAACACAACAGAGATACTCTTTTCAAACTGGATGGGACTGTTTCTCAGCATAAGGGGACATTGCTAAAGTATTTCCCATAATCCTGCCTCATAGAAAATTTAGTAATTGTATTAATGATTTGCCAATAACATTTCTGATAATAATTAAAATATTTCTGAAGTTCTTCATAGCATGTGGTCACTTAAGGTACTTCAGATAAACTGAATAATGAGTTCTAACAGCATGATCAGACTAGCAGCTGGCAAATGTAATCTTATTTATCAAGGTGCAAGAATCAAAGCAGAGGAAAGGATGAAGGAACTAGTCAATGTGGATACTTGTGATTACTTGGGGTTAGGTGTTAGCTTTCTAATCACACTTCAAAGCTGCTGCTGGTGCAGTCAGAGTCCCAAGAGAAACACACGAGAAGCACTGCAGTGCTTGTCTTTTGGCTATGCCATATAAACAAAAAGACAGTAGTTTTTCCCTTCCATTATTTCAATATAGGAAATAAAAATAATAAATTGCAACTAACCACACACACACACACACACACATTCTGTAAATATGAATACTGAATAAACCAGTGGGAATCCCAGTCAGCCCACTGCCATTTCACAAACCAAGGAAGCCAAATTTGTTCATTGTACCATTTGATGCAAATTATTCCCCAAGTCCTGCCAGAGAGGCAATAATACAAAATTATTCCTATGCTTAAACAGTACTTACGGATTGGGTACTTCTGTAGTTTTCTATATTATCTGGCTTTATGTGTTGCTAATAGAAATCTCCTATAATATTATGTAGTACTGAAAGTCAGAAACATTCTTACAGAAGTTGTTTAAGTAAGGTATTGGTTTTAATAGAGAATATTTTCTTTCTCTTTTTCTTTTGCTTTCTCTTTTCTTTGTCTTTTCCTTTTCTTTTTTTAATAACATTTAATGACATATAATTGTCCTCCTGCTGCAAAAAATCCTGAAAGCTAATTT
Source organism: Loriculus beryllinus (assembly GCA_039877255.1). NCBI lineage: Eukaryota > Metazoa > Chordata > Aves > Psittaciformes > Psittacidae > Loriculus > Loriculus beryllinus. The sequence continues at coordinate 6,834 of JBCJKH010063732.1, forward strand.
ATGATTTCTGTAGTAAGGTACTGCTCTGGTAAATTACATGAGAGTGATAGCATAAAACACCAGTAGATTTTGTGAAATTCACTGCACAGGGATAAACTGTGGTTGACCTAGGTGATATGCTAGGTTGGATGACAGCAAGGCTTGCAATACAGCTGAGCTTCAGTTTCTTTTCAAGAAGGACATCCAAAAATGATTACACAGTACAGACACCAAGCTTGCTAATAAGTATGCAGAAAAGGCGATCATTCTGGCAGAATGTGGTCTTCTAGTAGTGTAGCTTGAATAAGAATTAGGTAGCCAGGAGGATCGCTTTTGTCTGTTTGCATATCTGAATTTGATGAACCTGCAAGCTTCTTACGGGGAAGAGGGAGGGAGGAGTGAAATTGCATAAACCCCTGTGTCTTGCTTTAGAACAAAAGTGTGGATGTGAAATATTATTCTCAGTGCTACATTAGCTGAAATATATTAGTAGAGCATTATATCCTTTCTCTAGTACTCTGTTGCTTAGTTATAAAGGCAATCTATTAAATCTTCATTAATTTCCTGGTTAATATTTATGCAACCTGATTATATTGCTACAAAAGTCTTCAAGATAATCCTTAAAAAGATTGCAAGTACAAGCATAAAGTTCATTTCTACTAAGCAAGGTAGTTAGGCATGTGTTTGAGCTCTTGCTCAAGGGCTGTAAGTGCTCTAATGAACAGGCATCCACTTCCTCACATGCTTACAGCTGAGCATATAATAAACCTTCTGGGGTTAGATTCATTCAAATGACAATGACATAGGATCCTTCTTTCAGATGTCTTCATACGTGTTTCATACACTGTTATCTAAAGCACAAAATATTATTTCATCAAGTGTGATACACATGAGATTGTTAAAATGCAGTTAAGTACTCCTCTAAATATTTACATTTCAGTCTTCAAGTGTTTTTATCCCTCAGACATGCCCAAATAGAAACATCAGTATATCTCTACCCACTTGGAAGATATTTTACTATCCCTCACAGACAAAATAATCTCAGCTTTGGGCAGTAGCTGAGCTTCCGTTGGTGGCAGTCTTCCTCCATTTTTGTCCTATGTTCCTGCTCTTACGCTCTACCAAAGTTTCTTAAACTAGGGGAAAAAAAAAAAAAAAAAAAAAGAAAGGAACTATGCACAGATATAAAAACATCTGTCTTTCCCAAAATAGTGAATAGGTCCTATATGGTTCTTGAACAAATGTCATAGAATCACAGAATCAGATAGGTTGGAAACGACCTTTAAGACCATCAAGTCCAACCTTTATCCCAGCATCGTTAAGTCCATCACTAAACCACGCATCATGGTTTAACCCAGGACACCATGTCTACATGGTTGATTTTAAACTATTGAAGAATATGTTTCCAGATGCCAGAGAGACTTTAATTAATGAGAAAATTAGCTTTCAAATATTAGATCACTTGATGTTCCTGTGAACTTGACTGAAATGGTGACTATCTGTTGTTTATTTTGAAATTTTTACTTAAAAAATATAGATGTCAGTTAGGAATTGCAATGACTTCAGGTAAATTCTCTCTTGGAGATAAAGGCAAATGACAATCATGATGCATGTGATAATCAAGACTATTACATGTAAGATGGGCACCTGCTTCTTAGACATCTGTCTACATTGCGGTAGAGCTGATGCAGGAGGCCAGCGTCTGCTCTTCAGGTAAGGATCTGTCCAACCTGCAAGCCCATTTGGAGTTTTTTTGAACAAAGAAGCGTTTTATGAAATGGGAGTGCTATGAGAGGATTGACTAGAGTGCTAAAAATTCTAAATATTCCTTTTTGGTCTGGGAGTGTAAATTATAATACTTTCCATCATAAATGGTAATGAAGGTGACCTCTTCAATGTCCTAAATCAGCTCTGGGTCCGTTTAAGAAACACAGATTCTTATAAAATTATATACAGTAACAATACAACAAAAATAAATTAACTTTTCTGATATCCCTGTTCTTACGGAATTAACCCAACTGAAAACTATGTAAAATTGATAAAATAATAAAAACAGTGCTAGCTAATAGATATAAAAAATATACATACAAATTATACTTACGTATGGGTATAATTTATGGGCACTAAGTATTATTTTGGAAAATTATTAAAAGAATGCAAAACAGAATTGTGCAGCAGTTAGGTGAGTTCCCTCTTAAATGCAATAAGATAATTTTCATATGTTTCACACTTTGGAGAAAAGCTAGGCATTATGTTATGTAGAAATGTCTGACAGAGAGGGTTAACTTACCACCTTTAACCCTAAGGAAGTGAAAAGTATTTCTACAGTATCTTATGTTTATCTTTGATAAACAGTGTTCTGCCTTTGATAGAATGCCCATTTGATATAAAAATTCCAATTATTGTGATCATGCATCTATATATTCTCATTATGTTCTGAAAATACTTCATCAAAAGTTCACTTTTTTTGTACATGTTTTATGTCATAAAAAATGCTGGTGAAATGAGTAAAAGGGGTCTTCCCCATATCTATATGAATCTTATTTTATCTTTTGTTATATTTTGATTGTTTTTATTTGCTGTACGTTCCTTGTTAGTTTTAATGTTCTTTCTCTAATGTTTTTTGATTAGTGGATCAAGCTATAATTAAAATTACCCTAAAGTGCAAGGGTTTTTGAACAAAACTCTGGAGAACTTTTGCATAATTACAGACTTCTCCTTTATTTGTTACAAAAGGGTTTACTTGAATTGATTTTAGCACTTGAAAGATGCAAAGGTCTTCTAACAAAACCGAGAAAGTCTGTTTTCTATATTACCATCCATGCAGGTATTTTTATATGTAGGGATAAGTTTTTAAAGCACTGCAAGGGAGGTATGTGCTAAAATCTGTTCATGTATAACAGGATTTAGACTAATATCACCCACACACTACTTTGAATCTATACCCCTCTCTGTTTTTAATAGTTTATGGCCAGGGAAGCGACTGTGATTTGGAAGAAGCTGACATTTGTGGAATAAAAAACTTACTAAGAAAAAAAATACAATCAAACCGGTAAATTACAATTAAAACATACACTGTAATTATCATACTTATAATAATAATAATACTTTTTTTGACTTAAGGAAATGTCTTTTATCTAAGGATTGCAGTAGCTTAAAAACATTTTCCTTTTTATCACCTCCTTTGCACATATAACAGATTAGGTTCATGAAATTTGTTCCAGGAAGGATACAGATTCTCTGTGTATGGGAAGCAAGGTAATGATACTGAATCTGATAAAGCTACATGGATTTAAGAGAATTTCAGATCTGGTCCAAAGCCTTAACAGCATCTGCTTTTATAAGCGCTCAGAAGAAGAAAATAAACTGATCTTTACCACACACTACATAACAGAACAAACAAGCCCCTCCAGAAATCTTTCTGGTTTCTATTTTTGGTGTTGTTCTATGTGCCAAACAGTTTAAGATTGCAAGATTATAAGACTATAGAAGAGAAGCTATGTATGTGCTTGTATTTAAATACACATCTTACCTACAAAAAATATGCTATTGCATAAGATCACTCTAACTTAAATAGTGATGGGCTCTTTCTGACTCATCCAGGGCGCTTAAAGTCACCAGTGTCTTAGGAAAGGAGGCCACACTTCCTTCCATATGGCAGTTTCAATGCAGAACTGGGATTCTGCTCTGCAGCTCACCTTGCAAGCTGGGTGGAGGAAACTCACCATGCTTAAAGCAGAAATTCAACCACCTCTTTGATTTTTTGTTCAGAAAAGAGGGCCAAGCCTCGTGCAAAGGCCAATTATATGAGCTAGCAGCTCCTTGAATACTCTTACATGTTTTTGAATGTAAGGCAGACTTCATGTAAGAGTCTTCAGTTTGTAACAGTCTAAACGCAAAGGTAAGAACTAAATAGTTCAGGGAGTGGCGCTGAACAGCACATTTGCTGTCACTCTATGTCTCAATCCTTTGGTAAGACTGTTTCTGCACATTCAAAGACATGCGGGTGAAAATATAACAAGAATACAACTAAATCTCATAGAGAAATATCACCAGGAATGTCACACTGGATGGCTGGCTGGAACACAGTGCTAATAGAATGTGTATTTCATAGATTGTAACTCATGTATGAAATTGCAAAGGATTTTGAAATAAAATAGTACTTACACAGAAAACCAAAATATTTTCATTGTAAGAAACAGAAATTGGCTTATCATCACTACAGCTTGTAGCATCCAAAACTCAACACTTGTTTATGTTGAGCAATGAGTATCAGTTACCTGAGGGAGCTATTAAGCTGTTTCTTCTAATAAAATCTGCGAGGAAAAAAGTACACTTCTAAAACCTTTGTTGTTGTTTAAGTTAATAAAGCTTTTATGCTCAGACCAGTTGTAAAGTCTAGCAAGCCTGTATTTCCCTTCGGGACAAAATCTCTAGAAGTTTTTAATCTCTCTTTATTTCTCTATATAACCTTCTCATGCTTTTCCTTGTATCCCAGATGTGGTTGGTATTTTTGCCTTTATTGACCTAGTGAAATATCTGTGGGTTTGTTTTGGGGTTTTTTCTACCCAGCTTCATCTGGAAAGCAACCTACATCTCTCAAGCTCTTCCACCCATGCATAGTGCCTGTGGGACATGTACATAGAGAAATGTATTCTTATAGCAGAGTACCAACCAGTTGTGTTTGTTACTTCCAGTCAGAAAGTGAATCAGTGACACATATTATGCTACAGACATGTCAGATGTATTTCACTGCTGGAGGGTATGTGGAAAGAGCCATTAATAATATGACATAGGATTTTTGAATATCCTTGCCTAAGACTACATTTGCAAAAGTCTGCCAATATAATAACTGGAGAATGACTCCCAAAAGACTTTTGTCTCTCCTATATTTGATATAAAAACAGACACAGCATGCAAATTCAGGGGGTGGGGGGAAGATTAGAGACTGAGAGAGAGAGAGAGAAAGGGAGAGAAGACATCTCCACCCCATTCTACCCACTCAAGGAAATTCATGTGCAATTCAAGTCTGCTAAGTTCTGTGAAGTAAAATTCAAATGGAAGTGAAGAATATGTATGACAAAAAAGCAGGTATTATCCAGAACTGTTCTGTTTGAAGTTTTTAACGAAGATATGCATGCCTTTCTAAAGAGACACTCTATTTCAGCTACAAAACATTGGCCTTGATGACATAATTTCACTTGTGTGCATACATATATAGCACTTCAAGATCACACTGTGTAATACGAAATGATCATAACGGTGCTTCAGGGTGCCAAATTTCCCGAACAAAGAAACACACATTGTAGACAAAATTTTTATGTAACATACACATACATTGTTTCCCCTTTTCTTTGAAACTCATAGAATTATCTTTTCAGATGCCACAAATAACTACTAATTAATGTTTTTTCATTAAACCCACCAAAAATTGCTAATTAAACCTTAAATCATCCATATTATCAATACAGTTTGCCCCATTATGCGTATAATACCTAAAGTTAGTTTCAAAGCTGATTTGTTATAAGGTTTCCCACTTCTAGCAAAAGAAGGTGTCCAGAAAACAATATTGTGCCAAACCTCTCAGAATTCAGTGATGTACTAAAAACAACATATTTACTGTTATGACAAACTGACATACTTGTGTCTGGAAGTGGGAGTAGATTGCTGATCCCCACTTTGCAAATACATGGTTAATAGATATCTACACCTAACTTTAAAATTACACTTCCCTCCTCCCTCCCCCCCCCCAATGAATGCTATAGCCTGTTTCTAAATTAAAATTGACATTTTTTCTCAAAAGTGAAGAAAACATTTTTTCTTCTATTGAAACATTATCTGAAAAATGCCTGCATTTCACTCAAAACAAAGGAGGCAGTATATATTTCATCTGCAAGTTTGAAAAGCAATTGCAATACATTTTATGTCTTTGGTAAGTGAAAAATTACAAATATTTAATGTATAATATCCTATCAGTAGCAAATTTCCTCTTACCAGGATGAAGAGATAGAGATCATGGCCTGTCTTGCAACTCAGCTTTCTAGAATGAGGTAGCCATGAGGACCCATAGGCTGAGGAAGCAGCACATCTACATGTACTATTGTAATGGAACACACTGAGGCATATGATAAAATCTTCCAGGATATCAGGATTTGGGCTCACAATAGACATTTTTAAAGATCTAAGATAAGTATAATGACACACGTGACAACAGTATTTTCCCTTAAATAAGTCAGTATTTTTAAAATATCTGCTTCTTTTCCAAGTTCATAAGTAAGATTATGATAACACAACTCAACCTGGAAACATTGATTTTTCAATACTGTATCTATCTTTGCTACAAGCATTTTCATTGATTTAATAATTATTCTTATATATCAGCTTGGTTCAGTAATTTCCAAATATTTATGTAATTTTCTCAAAATATTTATTGTTTGTGGGGTAGACAACTCATTTTACTGTTTGAACAAAAATTAAACTTGCAAAACAGTCTTTCTGTTTTTCTGAACAAAAGCAATTCATCATTTTAGAGTTTAATTTCATATTGACAATTCTTGTTTCTTTAATTTTCTTTTAATGTTACTGTGTATCTACTGTGTGACAGACAGCTTTTAGCTTCCACTTGCACTGTGAAACCTTTCACCTGTGGATTGGTGATTATGCAGGGGCTGTTCCAGTGGTTTGTCTGGTTCCCATGATATTGTTCTCACAGCCTTACATCTGTGAATATCCAGATATTACAGTGGGCTTCTTATGGGAAGTTTCATGGGATTGCTTCTGACATGAGACTTACCCCTTTCCTACATCCCTTTCATACTTCTAGTTTTGTATTTTCTAGTTTAGTCTGCACGAAAAGGAAGCCAAATAAAAAACATAGCTGAAAATATCCATAATCAAAGCACACTCCAACCAGCAGGCCCATGAATAGGAAGAGAAAGAGGTTCTCCAGAAGGGAGCCTGGACAGATCCCTGTTAAAACTACGTAGTACTAAGGAAAAACTATAGGGACCTTTTTCTGCACTGAAGAAGACACTCATCAGAGAGCACTCTGTCACTTCTCCATCCAGCTAGTCACTGCAGGAAGTTTTCTATTTCCCTTTTCTTTCACTCTCCCTCTGTCCCCCTTTCCCTTGTTTTGTTTTGTCTTGTTTTACATTAAAGTAACCTTTATTTACCACCTACAGTCAATGTATGCAATACAGTGGACCCCAAATGCAGCCTGTGCCACCATTTTTTGTGAAACAACACTTGGAAGAAATTCTACTTCTTATCTGGACACTAGAATAAACTCAGTGCCTAGCTTGTAAGCTTTAATTTATAACTATGCCACTACTTTGACTCATTACTTGGTGAATCACATTGTCTGCAGACTGCAGTGCAGGTCCCCTGAGCCTCCAAACCTAAACAGAGCATGGCACAACCTCTCTCCAGGCTATGCGATATACCTACACTCCGAAGGAACTGAGGGAATAAGCAGAGGAAGCAACACATGTGATGCTCAGCCTGTAGCACAGCAGAAGTGAGGCATTACAGCAGCTGAGATGTGGTATCTGTGCTAGCCCTTTTTAGCGTTTCAGCTGTAACACAGACTGCAAACTGTTTCTATTCAGACTGCCTGTGTTGAAAGAGCCTGTGCGCTCTGTCTTTGCAGAAGTGCTGACAGCAACTGTCAGTTTTGTCTTGCAGTACTCAAACATACACATAAGGAACTAAGGAAAATTTAAGATCTATTTTTCTTCATTTTTCTATGTGCCAGGATTTGTCTGTCCTGTTGCTATTGAAACATCTTATACCCCTTACTGTCAAACTTTGGGTATCACAGAATCATTAGAATGGTTTGGGTTGGAAGAGACCTTAAAGTTCATCTAGTTCCAACCCCTTGCCATGGGCAGGGACACCTTCCACTAGACCAGGTTGCTCCAAGCCACATCCAGCCTTGCCTTGAACACTGACATGGATGGGGCATCCACAGCTTCTCTGAGGAGCCTGTACCAGTGTCTCACCAACCTCACAGTAAAGAACTTCTTCCTAGTATCCAGTCCAAATCTACCCTCTTTCAGTATAAAGCCATTATCCTTTGTCCTATCTAACTGAGACATCTTACAGTTTGGTTCCAGCTCCACAATATTTGCAAAAGTTAGGTCGAAAACACTGATAAATCACACACACACACACACACACTTAATCATTACCCTGTGAAAATAATTCACAGATCCAAAAGCTGATTTCTAAGTGGGTGTAGTGAATCTACCTGTATTCAGTTATCTGCTGCAGCTGAATAGAATGTCCAATTTTGTATCATTAGCGGGCTATGACACTACATGAAATGAATATTTAGTTAACATTAAGTAGAATAGTCATGTACACGAAAACCAGAGGCATGTGAGAATATATGAAATAAATGATTTAGAAATTATGAGTTACAAACTGAGCTCAGAGTCAGCTCACTTCACTAATTTTTAGATTGTCAGTTATCTACTGAAAATTAGTGATCTGAGCTCCTCAAAGCAAGGAGGGATCGGTAAGGAGAGACATGAACCCAGAGAGAATTTACAGCTGTCTTGAATACTTACTTTAGAATATGATGGTAATTTAAGACATGATGATCTAAGGTTTAGAGGTCTAATATGCAGTTGGATGATCCAGATCTAATAGCATCAGAGTCCCTAGGAAAAATGGAAATTAACTATATTTAAAATCTCCTCATAAATTTAAGGTTGCTTCATTAGGAAACCAAAGAATCCATTTGATATCAAATCAAAATGGAAATAGTCAGATTTTTGCAATCCATTTTAGAATCTTGTAAATTCTTACGAATAATATGCAAGACTACCTGTAATTAACCCCACATTTAAATTCTATGAGAAAAGCTTGAAAAAAATTTTAGACTCCTATTGACAGCTTTATTTCTGGTCTTGCCACATTAATTTATTTGTTTCTAGTTGCTTATTCATTTTTTAATGAAGTAAATCCTGACTTAGATGACGCATTAAGCATCAAGATTAAATGACATGAATATCAATATTTCCTTCAATAAAATTAGTTAAACTACATTAGATTACGTTGAAGTGGTTTTAGTAGGAGGCTTGCCAGACTTGTCAAGGATGCTTTAATGTAGATGTGTTGGGAGAGGGGGGCATCATTCCATCCCAACACACCCAGTCAGTTGCCAGCACCTATAATAAATGCTCGGAGCAGTGTACTGATATTCCAGCTGCTCCAGCCAATGAGCCAGTGTCATCTCGAGCTAGGCTCAGATGTCTCTACACAAATGCCCATAGCATGGGGAACAAACAAGAGGAATTAGAGATGTATGCACGTCTATGGGGATATGATACAATAGGCATCACAGAAACATAGTGGGATGGCTCCTATGA